>JAHZNE010006255.1:0-21633 GCA_027744055.1 Callyntrura sp. NNG-2020
ATTTAGTGTATATATTATACTCCGAGAGGGAGAGAGAGAGCAGGAGAAAAACAGCAACAGCAGCGGAATCAAAAGACAACGACGACAATGATGATGATGATGATGGCGATCAGGAGAATGACGACCGAGTCCACGAAGAAAATGTACTTGTCAAGTAATGCATAGCAAAAGAAGGAGAGGAAAGATGACTACAAAGAAGAGTTTTTCTTTTGTACCGAGACAAACGGAAGGAAACTACGGGATCTTTCTTCTTCATCCCAGTTTCTCTTTTGAGTTTGCAATAGTATTTTTGTTATCATATTAATATTATACATTTTCTTTCTGTGTTGGATGGCCTATCAGGAAAATGTAGCTTTGGCGTCCTTGCGTGGCCTACATTTTGTAGAAGGACTTTATTTGGCTAACTACGCGCAGCTTGTTAAAAAGACGGAAGTTGAAAAATGATAAAGAAACAGATATTATTACAGTACGTAATAAATTTGGTACCATGAGTGTATTGCTATTACTACTACACAACCACACACCATCATCGATCTATGATATGGAAAATCTAATGTTTCACATTAAGAAGCCGTAAAGAGACGCTTTCCCATTCTGATATAAAATGCGATTTGGAGTGCCCAAAATGATCTTCTGCTACATCGACTTTTACTTACGCCTTTTCTCCTGTCATTATAAATTTTGACCAAAAATAAGTAATAAGTTATTTTTATCATAAATACGCTCTCCCATAAAATATCCACGCATGCAAGTAAGTGTGTCTATACAGTTGACTCGTTCACTTGGAAGTGGTGGTAGGAGAACAGGAGGATTACTTTTTGACTGTACACGGACGACAAGTTGTTGGCCAAAGTCCATCTTCTTCTTTCTCCTGCCGTCTTGAAGAAGAGACAAAAAACTTTCTCTATAATTCCTTATCAGCACAAACAGCTTATTATTTTTATGTGCCCTACTCAACCACTGGCAACATTTATTAAATTTTGGATTTACTTCACTTATAATCGCGCCTTCGTATCGAACAAAATAATGTGAAGAAAAAAATTTATCGCGATGGAGGAAGATGACTGAATGCAACCATAGATTAAAAAGGTATTGGCATTTTGGCATTAAATCTGATCAGGCACTATCATTGCTGCTGCAGTGTTACTGCACTTGGGTAATGCAACCACTAATGGCAGTCTAGTGTATTATCAATACGTCTCCATCAGTAAACCCCTATGAGTGGTTTAAAATAACACACATTCCACGCGGTGAAGTTTTAACTGTTACAAACATACAACGAAGGAGCAACTAACCTTATCTAAACTAGCTGTGCCTGTGTTTTTTTAGCTCACTGCAATTGCAATAGGTTTCAATCATCCTGTTATCATTTGGGACATCCCACAACCGTGAAAGTTTGGTTAAGCGGAAATGAAGAAAGTCCTACTAGGACAGGCAGTAACAGATGGGGCAAATTGAAAATAGGCAAGGAATTGACAATAATATTCGATATTTTCACACGACTACATGAATTTATGTGAAACAGCAAATCTTTTCATTTAGACAATATACTATTTAAAAGTGCAATAATAACACCAGCTGGTTACTTGTCTTGTATTTGTCATATAAGTTCATCACAACGTTTCCACCCAAATGATAAGTATTGCTGCAACAGAAACCACGCAAAATAATACCAGTCGATAGATTTGTTTTGTCTGCATTGGGATATGAAGGAGATGTATACAAGAAACGTCAGTACTATACCTATACGTCTGTTACAGGGAACCAGCATATTTTCTTCTCCTTCGCTGCTGCTGATGAAAGTTCTAAACAAATATTTTTTTCTTTTCCTACCGCATACCCTTCAAAATGCATTTACACTTATTTCCTGCACCAAAGACAACTTCTACAATATTACAAAAAATGATAGAATATATTTATATGCGACTCTACTGCAGCGTTTCTCGCTTGTTGATGATTAATGATTAGGGAAGACGTTGAAAACTTGACTTTCACGAAGAAAGTCTACTCATAAAAGAATTCTTCCACATCCGCCAGATAACATGCCCTTATTGTATTTATACCTTTGACTTACTGGAAAGTTATATAAAAGAAATCCTGAACAAAATTAAGGAATAGACGAAAGACGTATCTGTGCGAAAGCAGAATTTGTTTTCTCTTTCGGCCTAAATTGTAAATCAGAAGCAAGTATCCATGTAAAGTATGTTTTAGCCCGAGTTAAATGAATAGTGTTGAATATGCGTTCACAACTCGGTGTGGTTAGAATAGAAACATATATAGGTAGTTGGTGAGTTTGCAGATGGCAAAGAAGGATTTTCATCAGGCACTAGGGAAAAATCGGTTTGACAGGTCATTTCTACTTCCTGATCCATCGGGAAATGAGCTTGAGAAAGTGTTGTGTACCAACCACACAGTGTAACAATGAAAGTGAAGACTGGGTGGCAACACACATTCCTATACGCATTTGTAAAATATATATATAGAAAGCTTCCAGCACTTTGTAACACAGTTTTCTCTGCAAACGCTATGTATTATAGCACGTTATATATTAATATGACTCCCTATCGTTTCTCTCGGCCCTTTAATACAAACGCAATATGGCAGACATTGTAGGTAGCTGTCTAATGAATTTATATTCGAAAATCCGTGCAAACAAGGTAGCGAAATATAAGTTTAATATTTTCATTCATAATATTTATCTCGTGCAACATTCATCATACATTCATTTCAGAAAAATCATTGGAATAAAATCAAATTCACAAATGTAATTTTTGCAGTGTTCTCTCCAAACCGTGACTAAAATTCGTTGTGAGAAAAACAGACAAACAGGGTAAACTTGATATTTCTTCATATACGGTAAATATAATGAATGAAACAGTTGCCGCAGTGTTCATGTGGCACCAAGCAGTTGAGTGACTGAAAACTAGTCGAAAGGTGAAGGATGGAAATGAAAAGTGACAGGAAATGCACAAGTCTTTATAATATTATGCATGCGGTGGTAGGTAGCGGTGTAATATCAGGAACCGTTTGAAACCACCTCCGTGCCAAGAAAACAGGCTTATTTAGAAATGCACATTTTTTCAGAATTGAGCATTGAACTCTCGACAGAACGCAAAAGCAAAATGTATTTATCAAAGTACCTTTGGAAGAAGGAAACGTAAATAGGTAGTAGATATTTGGCACATGTACACGCGGATGGGATGATGATGACGATGAGCGAAAATAAACGGAAATGTGGTGGTTTGGTATAATAACGCAATGTTCAAGTCAAATACCTATTAATGTTGCGTGTCCACGTAGGCATGTACGCAATAGGGGTTTTCATGAAAACGCAAAAGACTCTCTTGACAGGTTGAGGATGAGTCCTTTCCAACTTTCCCTTTCGGTTATTTATGGCCGCCATACTTTTTTGCATAATACATTATTATAACGGAAAGTCTTTAAATGAACTAACTGTCGGCTTGTTAAGGTACGCTGCTCCATGAAACACGTCAATATATTTTTCATGTGATATTGTAATGTGATGTTACCTGCTTCCTATTACTTTCCCCGGGAATACATATTTACAGGAACGTCGCTTTGGATCGGTAAAATGAACGTAAGAGATGCGGGTATCATTATAATGAATAGCTACCCATGTTTCTGATTTGAAAAGCAGCCTCGTGTACACAAAATACTTGCCGTGGCGCAGTAAATTGGACGCAAGAGTAAGAAAATGAACAGGGTGCACGCTGTTTCCAATCATATCATGAACGTTACAAGAGGAAACATGGCGGTTTCGGTGTGTATATGAAGATTGTCACGAAACACGTTCCGTTTTATTGCCAAACAAATAGGAACTGGACGGATGATCATTTTTCTCCATTTTCGAATTCAGGTTAACCATAAACCATTTTTAAAATTTATGCCGCGCCGGTTCGGTTTTGGCAAGTAGAGCATAGCTATAATGGCGGCGCTGAGGTTCCAGTAAAGTCCCAATAGAAGATTATTTACGCTCACTACTTCAACCGTCGCTGGTGGCTAGTTGCTATTGAAAATGTCTTGCGTTCATAATATTGATGTTGACTATTTTGCATTATTTACTTTAGATTTCATAGAGTGGCCATAAGAATCACATCTGGGTCTGATCACAAGCTTTCGTCTCGTTGCCAGTATATTCTGTCCCGTTTCCGTGTAGCAACAACAAAACGAATGAAGTCTCTGCTGTATCAATAGCATACCACTTTTACGTGAAGTTTGGGGCAGAAAGTGACACCCAGTTCACCATACACCACAGAGCAACGTTAGAAAACGAGGGCGAATTCGCTGTGATTCTATTGCAAGTTACCTTAAAGATATGCTATCATGAGAAAATAGCATCAACGCGTAAACTTAAAATCGCTTCTGTTGGTATTCGTAAACCCCCTGTAAAGGGTCTTGGCAGTATTCTTAAAGTTTAGGTAAACAAAGACATGTACTTACGTACGTTTGTGTCGTAGTCTAAATCGAGCAAGTTAAATCGCCAGAAGTGCGGATAAAACAGTAAAGTGTTGTAGCTTTGCATAACTTCTGATTGTCAGGGTAGAATGCATGAACACCAGTCACATGTGACATAGAAAAATTTAATAGAAAACGCGTTTTACAAGACGAGAGCAGAAACGTTTATAGGAAGAAATATAAGCATTATCTGTACATTCTTACTTGGTGGCAAACTTTAAAGTTAAAATTGTGACAGTGCATAAAAAATGGGAGCAGTCTACACGAAGTAAATCGCTGGATTCTTCATTTCCTTCGATGCAGACGTTTACCTCGGTATAGGAGAATATACCGAGATTACTTTTACTTTCACTTCTTTATGTAGCAGAGAAATACAAATGACTTTTTTCCACCAGATATCTGTTTTCTTATAAAGAATACAAACAGTGTAATACATCCATGTGACGAACTACCGAATCATATTTCGGAGGAACGCTCTATCACAACCGAAACATCAATGAACTTCAAGAAACCCGTTCAATATAATTTTTAGTTCGGTCGACTTGCCATGGTTAGAGGTAGTGACTAATTCCACCCTCATTCATGCCCACTCATTTTGAGTTGTCAACTCATTCGAAACCTATTGCGATTACAGACAGACAAAACACTGATCGCATAAACTATTTCCTACTAATACATTTGGTAGTTAACAAAGTTATGCTACATCTGCTGCATAAAGTAGCATATGCACTAGATGCTATTGTGAAATGGGGGAACCATGAAAATGTAAATTTTTTAGATTTCCTGCGTTGGTATTGGTAAGAAGGTCACAAAGTTACAAAAAAGAGCATTGCATGATTCAGTATAATGCGCAATAGTTTATGTCATTAGGCCAGCTCCCTGTATATATGAAGATGCACATCATGATCAGTATAAAAATAGTAAATGGCAAACAAACAAATATGATTACGTGTTCAAATAATTTGATGGTTTAAATTGCATTCAGTAGCGATGCAAATTGTGTTATTGCAGTACAATTCAAAGATAATTTACTAGATGTTAACACTTAAATCAAAGCTTACAAGATATACTTTTCAAGTGATAACACGATCTGGCTAAACGAAATGTTGATTTTAGCATAAGTTTAGACCGAGAATTCAATTTTTTGATTCGATCAGAGAGCGATCTATCGCGATAGACCAATGTCCCTGGTTTAACCGTTTACGCACATTATGTTTATGTTTGCGTAGTTGGCAGTGGATTTTATTTAACATTTAGTAAAAACAACGCAATCATTACTCACTACATACTGAAAATCGTATTACGATGTTTAAAACTTTTAAGAGAATAAGGGAAATCAGGGAAATGCGATATTTCGTTTCTTTTAACTTTCTTACCGCCATGTTTCAGTATTTTTTGATAATGACATGTAAATTGCCATTTGTAAGCAGTGTGTGTCGTGTGTATATAGTATCAACTACTGAATAGCTAGGCATAGCTTTGTTCATACAAGCAGCGTTCTTTTTGTGTATCACTTTTTAAGTTACTTAAGCTAAAACTCATTACTAATATATTTTTAATTCTTTTACTCATGTAACTTCTAAAGACTTGCAAAAACATCACAGTGCTTATTTTTAGCTTAAATATTACTGTTCTTTTTTTATTTAAAGTTACCTCGTTAAAAACAGTAACCAAATTCTCATAAAGCGGAGAAAAGTCTAAGTTGTTAGTAACACAAACACAAGATTTCAACTGGATTAGGTAGGCAAGTGGCACACAAAAAATGAAAATATATTAATTTAAATCAGTCGCTGCTATCACCATTTCCCGACAATGCTGCTGTTTCACAGATAGTTGATATTTAAAAAAAGAATTTCAATAGAAACATGAAAAACAACGTTTATTGCTTCTGTTTGTTGCGTTACAACGCCTGCTTACTTTCATCATTTACATACGTCATGTGAAAATAAAGAGCTGATACTGCTACAACATCTTATACACTCCATCCCAGCCAACACACTATATAGAATCATCCTTTTCCGATCGTAAAACACAGAGCGAGAATTTTCCATGTTTCCGTAAAAGATATGTACTGCGTGTTTATTTTCAGGCACTAACATTGATCCCGAATATGTCTTTTCAGTTGTTGATAGTTCCATTACATGTATCATTTTAGAGAAACACTAATGTACGTTCATGAATAAGTTAACATTTATCAATTCATTTATCAACCTATCTGTACCAACATCAGTGTATAATATTTTTCATGTACAATACAATAGTTTTCAGTGCAGCAAATAGAGTGAAAGTACAAATACGAAAACGTGAATGTAGTTTTAATGTTTTCAAAAGCACAACATACTTTAACACTTATGATTCGTTACGTATGAAATTGTTGTAGAGATACATATTACAGCACATCTATATGAGTCTACTGTTGTTTGTTGACGTGATATGCTCATATGGTAGACAAAAGTTTTGAAAAGGGCCCATTTGGTAATGCAATTATAATCGGAACATAACTCTATATATCTTTGTTAAGTGCTCCCTGCATTCTTTCACAAACTCACAAAATTCTGTTTTCCTACCATGATGTAACTGCCGGCACAAGATACACAAGGCCTTCTTATGCCGAGGACAACAAAACAACAAAAATTTAAAATGTGCTTTGTGTCTCAGCAAACGCACTGTAACGCACGTTTTGTTGGAATTTAAAAACGCTACGGATGGCTTCACTGGTGTTATGCTAGTTCAACCGACCGTGTTGGCCCATATGTGCATAAATAATTGCCACAAGAAAGAATATTTTTAAACTGTGAAAAACCTAGTTTCAAAGGTCATGTTGACTATAATAAATAACGTTGCCTATCATCCCAGTAGACCATTATGATAATAATAGTCTATATGTGAATGAATAAGAAGAACTCATGTGAACCGATATGTGAAACAACGAGCAAAGTTAATACTATACAAGGCCGCACACACGCACACACTCTCCTAACCTGAAATGAAAAAAAAACTTTCGAAAAAGGTTTAAGTCAACTGATAAAAAATTATCCCCATAAAAGAAACTTTTGATATCACAAAATACTGAAAATATTTTGTTTATTATATCGCACGCTTTATGACCGTCCCTAAAGGCACATTTTAAACACTACACAACTCCTTCCTCCTTTCCTGGTAAAAATGGCTAGTTTGCTTTACAAACTTGAAAAGATAGAAAGAAATGTTGTGTATTCTAGCTCTTCCGCAGAATGAAATTTCATAATTTTGCTCAAGCTCACACGGACCACATATATTTCTTAAAATTTAGAAATACACATTATCATCATCAGGACAATAGTTGGGGAAAAAGTTGCGGCTCATTGTAAATTTTACCCGTAAAATAATCATAATATGTTAGACACACAGTGGTTTTATTACTTACACGCTCACTGGAGTCAACTTCTGTTACTAAAACAAAATCCATTAAGTAATCTAGGAGAAGAACAAAATACACAAAATAAAGATATGCAACTGTGATAACCAAGAGTGTTGGCTTGTGAATGGTTCGACGCGCTGAGAAATGGCCCTACGACGACCAACTAAAAGTTCACCTTACAGCAGGGAAAAACTATGTGTACACCAAAAGTGTACAACTACAACAAGTGTATATAAGGGCATTAGTATGTATCCATACATTTTTGTTCTAGAAACGTTTGCGGTTGTATTTAGTAGCTATATGTGTACATGGCACAGCACGGAAAATGGTTGCAGGTTAGATCACGAGAAAATTATGTAAAAGTTAATGGAACGAGTACCTAACCTGTCCCAAGGGACACGGCATTCCCAAGTCATAAGAAGTGGAACGTAATAATTCCCTATCTACCTTCTCCATTGTGTGTAAAGTGCATTACACAGCACAGCATAGAATTTTCGAGGAAAGCCATTTGTTTCGCCGGGTTTTTAGTGTGTATACATCATACACCAGGCAGACAATAAAATTTAGCTGAACGGGAGATATCTACTCTCACCATCGTAAACCATCCCAATTTTTTCTTTTACATATTTCAAGCGTGCCACGCATAAACCTATCCTAATTTCACTTTCACCAGTGACGTTTATCATAACAGAATGGCATACAGAGAGAAGAAAGTTTTTCTATTATTTATTATCATTATCATAACAAGGAAAAAGCGCATTTCATTTTCCACGCGGGCCTTAGCAAAAGCGCGAATGATCCATTGTCTGCTTCCGTTGTCGATACTTTACATGGGGCCTTTTAGTTTGGACATTGCTATCGCTAGTTACTGTCTCATGAAAATCTCTCGTTGTTGTAATGGCCATGTTTTTGCAATTTTATGACATTAATTTCCATACAATTCACTTTGTGGTGTGGGCTGGGTACGTAAGTACATTTCGTGCCAGGTTCGGATATAAATACGTATGGATAGTCCTCATTTTCCTCACGGATATTTTTCTATCATCACTACCGCATTCTCGCTGAGGAAAAAATGCTAGCTGCGACTCGTATGCACGCTTGTAACTGTTGTCTGTGAGCATGTCAATTAAACACTTGTTATGTATAAAAAATGCAGTATCATTGTATACTGTGAATCTGGCTGATTACCAACAAAGAGGAGCGGAAACGCAAAGGGGGTAACAGTGAAAGTGCAAACGTACATACAACTATGCGGGGAATGTACTAAAAACGACAGCATGACGGTTGTGGTGTGGTTTTTGGTGTAAGCAATTGTACCAGGATACCTGCTTCCACAAGGAATTGCACTACTCGCGGGATGGCTAACGAGAAAAGGATAAATGATGAGCATAGAGGAACGCATATAATGGATACACACCGGCATGGGAGACAAAACTTTTTATGAGTTTTCAATGCTCAGCTTTGGTGTTCACTTTCGTCCGGCAATTTTGCCAAAAGGCTGTGTGCTGTGTTCTGCCAACTCAATATATACGAACCAAGTTAAGTACTATTTCCATTTGGAATTTGGACACCAGCAGGGAAACTTTAGTGGTGTTTCGGAAAAAACTTTTGCCAATAGCATGAAAAGCGTACGGACGAACTGCCGACACAAAGAAACAACCAATGATACCATCTGTAAACTATTAATGTACACTTTCTTCAGTTGATGAAAAAATGTTTAATTTAAAAAAAATCAGCAGGAAATGCGTCGGGCATACGCTGTACGACAAAGAAGTTATTCACATTTCTCCGTTTTACGTCCCTATTTTCTGGAATTTTATTTCAACTACCGATGGTGAACACATGCATCACACACATATAAATACTATAAACCCAACGTACATTACATAGCCATTCCTTGGTAGAAAAGGTGTGGTATTATCTACTTACAAAAAGCACTGTTAGGAGTTGTCGCCGTCCGGCCGTCCAGACATTCTAAAATATTTCCATTGGTTCACAGTTGAGTCAAAATGAATATCAACGTTTTCTGCCTGTTGGCTGATACAGAGATGCTTTATAAATCAACGTGATCCTATCAGCAGATGCGATAATTAATTTTTATTACGCAACATGGGTTTATCTTTTAGGAAACACGTGTTTTCACGAGTATACGTGATTATATCATGTTCCATCTGACCCCATTCTGCGAGTGAATGAAATACGTTTTCCATGTATTTTTTACTCCTGTACGGTTGAATTGGTGGGAGTGGAGTATCCGGCAATTGACTCGAATTAATTGGATCTGTAGCCTTCTAAACAACTAGTCGGTAGTAAAGCCGTCGATTTATAGTTCTCTTTGGGTTGACACTTTCACATAATATCTTCTTAAGATCCGGAGTGGACATTTTGAGATATACTTCAACCACTTCAACGGTATTCAAAATGCGCCGGTCTACCTGTTTTCTTTTACAATAGTCGTACTCTTATTATGAATTGTCCAGAACATTAAGTATATCTAATGATAATATGCAAAGTTGCAAGAGTAGCTCTATTCAACCATTCCTAAGTAGTACGAAGGGTTATTCCAAAGTTAGAACAAGCCCATTCCAAGTCCAAGAGCAGGATAATAGCAATAACGACACCGGTAAATGCCATTGTCAGATCATAAAAATATCTGACCGAGTTTTAATTTGCGTACGCACACCAATGTCAGGCCGCGTACGTGGGTATGAAGGAAAACAAAGTCAGCACGGCAAACTAACACGCAGGATTTTATATAAACTCTTGGCATACTCCCATTGAATAAGTTTACTCTCTAGGTTGCGTACAATTATACAAAGGCAGATCTCATTTATGTGGTACACGTTTTCCTGTTCATAACGGTAATAGTTATAATGGGATGTCTGATTTATGGCAAAGACAAGCTTGCAGCTGCCGCTTTTTTTGGGGTCAAACCTTGGGAGTCGAAGAGGTAACAAAGTTGTGAAAAGCGTGTGTGCTCTTTACTTTGACTATTTTCCTCCCAACTCTGGTCCACGTTGTGCGTGAATGTTTTTGCCACACTGTCCTTTATTTACAAAAAAACTTACATCCTTGAAGACGAGGCAATGGAAAATGTCCTGGTTCAAATGCCGGTGATCCGTAAAGTTTTCAGCGATATTTTTTTCGGGTGAGGAAAGAAATTGGGATACTAACCTGTAGGGATAAGATGTTCAAAGGCTTAATGGGAGTACACTCAAACGTAAACAAGAATATGTGACCATAAACAAACCGAAAGAGCACGCGGTCTACATCTCAAGAGAAATTTCTCCGGATGGACGAGGGAAGTACGCAGCAACTTGAAGCAAGTCAAACTTGTCTCTCTGGCCAATTGAGTTGTTTGTACGTAGTGTTTAAATATCGTGATTGTACGCTAGCAAAAAACGTGATGCAAGGCTGCTACGTGACTGTGCGATAAGTAGGAAAGTAGGCGGCTAATGTATATGACTTTGTTTCTCGGCTAGGCTTGATCTGTATATATATATTCATGTGCATTTTAAGTGGTGTTCATGTTGAACCTTGTACCTTGTAACAGTAACATTTTTACCGGAGTGAAAGTGAGAGTGACGACGAGCAGGAAAATAGCTTTTATTTGACCAAGGCTATTTATTTTATTGATAAGACGGTAAAAGTATGATGATCATAATTTATACGTATACTTGCAAAATGCTGTCAGGTAAGTGGGACGTTGTTAATAATAAAGTCACATGTATACACTTATACACAATACGTGTATAACAATAAAAAAGTATTTGCTACCATGCTTTTCATAGCAAAATTCCTGCTTGGTAGATCATAACTACAACTAAAAATATTAAGTTAGTTAAGCAAGTTAAGTTAATGTTTTAGTTTTCATATCCCTAAGCAGTGGATTGGCCCCTTTGACAAGGAATACTATTGAACTGATAGCACGATTGTGGTAAACATAATGTCGTTTCTTATGAAACTTTAAATGTATACCTCAAATCTGAATTCGGGTTGCTGTAAGACGAACTATTCTGGTTTTTTCTGTCTATTTGGTAATTTCTTTTCTTAGCCTTTTAACAAAATACTGTTTTCCTATTTGAAAACAGCATGTATCAGTTGCTGAAAGAACATTTTAATTCTAGTTCCATTTTCCCAAAAGGTTAAATATTCTATTTAACATTTCCGTTTTCCAATATTTTTTAAAAATTTGAATTCTCTTCTTAAAATAGTACTAAAATTGAGATTTCGTTTAGCCAAATAGTACTATCGCCTGAATAGTATACCTTGTGAGAAAGAAAAAATAACCAAGCTCTTGACCTACAAGAAGTACTTTTGCTTTGCTGTGCATGTCGAACATTGTGTCATATAAATTGCTATCATAAATGTCCGGGTAAATAATACATTATTTTAAACTCTGGAAAGGAAGTGTGCTTGGCTCTTTTATCGGGGTATCAGGTTTTTATACCAACCAAAATATACTTATCCTCCCTCTCTTTCTGAGATACCAGCAACGTAACCTATTTGCCACGTGTCTCAATTTACCTACCTTTTAATGCTGCAGTACCAGCATAGCAGCAGCAAGAACCACGACGAGTAAACGCCGAGAGACATAATGGCACATAACAATTATTATAATGATTATGAGACGAAGAAAAATAAAGAGATGGGGGAAGAACCCACTTTGTTTAGCGCAGTCTTTTCTTTTGATGCTTTAACGTGAGCTTAGACAAGATGTATAATAATAATGGCTCTAATATGTTCTACGCCTGTGGGAAGTTGAAAATGATCCTTAAAAGTTTTTTTAACGTGCATTCACATTCATGAACACATGCTGTTTTCCATTCTTTTCTTTTCCCTATCACTCTTTAAATTATACGCAGTAAAGTGTAAAACGGAAAACAACTTGATTTAGCACAGAAGCTGGGAGAAGTAACAATACCGTTTTTCAGTTTTCATTACACATGTTTTCCCAATCATTAATGAGACAACGGTTGGTGTCCTAATCGCCGTCGTGGTGTAACTCTAAAATACCCCTTGCAAGTTGCAACACGTTATACATACAACCCCCAACCAGCATGTAAGCGAAATTTTAATACACGGAAATTCTAATGGGAAAGTAAGCCGTTTGCCAAACGATATCCAGTCATATATTTTGCAGGCGCAGAGTTGCTTTCTCTTTGAAATCAGTAAAAAGGAGGAGAAAGCATATTTAAAGAGGTACAGCCAGACCGTTTCTGTACTTGGGCGCACACCGTCCAAAGCGAATTGTTGCTGTTTTATTGTCCATTACTGTTGTTTGAGTGTTGGAGAAACACCACAACAGCTTTTCTACTTAACACACCAGAAACCAGATTGTCTTCAGCTGTAAACCTAAACTCATTCAGACACATGGGCCAGGAAGGATATAAATGAGAATACAGTTAGAGAATAAACTTCCCTTTTGAACAGCTGCCTCATTTCATAAGAATAAAAATTGCATTATGCATGAGTACGAACGGGACTCTCGGTACAAGTTCTGCCCTGAATTCATCCGTATACCATCAACGTTGTCTTCAAGTCATTTATAATACATTTACCTTCAGCAAACTGTTTGCTAACTTGGCCCACCTCTTTGTACACTGTTAAAAAGTATACACAAAGTTTTTAAAAAATTAGGTTTATCTTGAGTTTTCAAACTTCTCTCTGGTGGTGGTGGTAGTGAGTAACGGAATACCTATCTCTTTTGTACATCAAAGTATATGGGAACGTCTTATGGAATAATAAAGGCTTTAGGAAATGAGGGGTTACGGAAATGGTTACTTTTATACTTTATCGTTTCTAAATTACCTGCTATGTTGTACGTGTAGCGTAGTACACAGTACGCTGGGTAGAAAGTGTTCCCGTTTACGCACATCTTGTCTTTCACGAACCGCTGTTGCAATGATACTTTATTTCGTCTCGTTGATGCTTTACGGAATTTCGCAAGCTCCATCCAAAATGTTATACCCCAATAGCACGCCACAATATATGTGCCGTTTTATCACACAAAAAAAGTTGTAATTTTGCCGTCTGCTTAACGAGGATTCGCCCATTTTCCCGTCAAATGTATGTAGGCATGTACGTACCCTTTCGTTATTAGATAAAGCGAGTTTTCCCTTCTCCCGTCTCCGAGCTTCATGAAGAGACGAAGAGATACAAAGCAACGAAAAGGGCTTCTCAAGCGCTCACGCGGCATGACCACAAGAAGAGAGTTAAAGGGAACGTACCTATATATAAGTAAGTATGTAGGTAAATAGCTTTATATTCCCGTTCAGTGGTGATGGTTTTGGTCCAAAAATTACAAGGCGATCCATCATTTCATTAATCATTTTATTCCTTTCCCTTTTAGCAGCACGACTACCACGACACACTTGTGCATACAGCACGCTGGTTTGTGCCAACAAGTTTTAACAAGTTCTTTGATATCACTAGCTGTTAGCGTCTGCAGATAGGGCAGCTGCCGGCTATATACAACGCTTTAGGTACGGAGGGAGCAAAAAAGTATGATGGTGTTTTTGGTTTGATTTAAAGCAAAAGCTGGACTTCAAGTAAACTTGTCTTTTAAATCAAAGTGGTATTAAAATGAAACAGAACGTTTTAAAAAAACAACACCCAGTCGCACGAAAATGCCAGTTAATGACATCAAGAGTCAGACTAACCGTTGCCCGCTTTAGATCTTCCTGACGTTTACATGTAAACTTGTTTGTACATGAAAAGAAACCCCAATGTCCAACAAGCCCTAAAATAGAAACTTTCCCGGCTTAATCCAGAGATGATGATTTATTGTGTATACTTCTGGGAAAGCATCATTAGAAACAGTTTCAGTCTCGGCTTACCCACAAACAGTTCACGACTGATTTGCTGTTGTAAGCCTGTTAAAATCACAAGTTCTTTTTGGGCAGCACATTTTCGGCTTTCCTTGCTTCCGCCCTAACTACAATTCAATTCTAGGGGAGCTGAACCGATAGCTTCGTATAGTATGTGTATGTATATGTAACTGTGTACCAAATAATAATGACGTTGTCTTTATCAAAATGACACATCAACACTAATCTCTGAAGCGTGTACGTTTGTTGCGTGTCTTGTACAGCTCTTTCAACAGCAACTTTCTCCCTTTCTTGTAGTAAAGTAACTACACGGAAATTTGGCCAGGACAAAGACAAACCTTGCAGGTTTGCTCATTTGAGATGAGATAAATACGATAGGTCATCCCCATTCCTTTTACTGTCCGCGATAAACATGTGGAAATGGGATTCATTTTTAGCTGTACATAAATTTCGGGTAAACTACTGGGCTCCGATACTTTTTCAAGCGCACAAGTTTACCCAACTAAAAAGCTTTATGAAGCAATCCTCAAACTCAACACAAAAACAAGGAAATGAGATAATGGGTCCGATCTCAAATCTAACCTCACGCACCAACAACAAACGAGTGAAAGTGATGAATTGGGCAATTAACAAATTAGATCGGCGGTAGTTGTCTCTTGCTCTTCCTCCAAACTTGTCACGAACAGGCAAAACCAAAATCCATACAGAAACGCTAGGCTCTACCCATGCGCTACCCTTCCACACAACCACGACGACCCTTTCCTTTCCACCATTTAACACTTTATTCCGCTTTCATTATTTATGGTAGGGCAGCATGAAATTTGGCAGAGTTGAAAAAAGGAAAACTTTCTCCCATCCTTTGTTCGTTGTTCACTTCATTTTCAGCAAACTTTTCTATGTGATACTTGGCTTCCACATGGTCATTTTATTTTCAAATATGGTGTAATGTAAACAAATTACGAACTTTTTGCCACTACTCGTTCCCCTAAAACAGTTGCGAAATTAGTGGGGGGAAATCTTTTAGTTTAATGTACCAAATGCACAACTACATATGATGAAACTCCACTGGAAAACAGTTCTGTCGCGTGAAATTTTGGAAGGTTGCATCCCTGATTGATTTAACGAATTCCTTCAAGTGACAGCGTCGTGATTGCGAATATATATATGCATGTATACGAGCGAATACATTAATACGTATGCAAGTTGAATTCATTTGTGATTTCATTTAAATTTCTTCCTATCTGTCTTCTAGATTTGCATCGGTAATTTATAAACTCCCCCACCACTCTACACAGCATAGCAGCAGCAGCAGCAAAAAGTGTCTAAGTGTTCGTCTTACAAACTTCAACTGTAAAAGTACATGGTTTATTCAGTTTGAAAATTTTCAGCAGTAGCATTTGAGAGCGATAACGTCGATATTTCTCTCCTATCGCATGATAAATATCGGGCTGGATGAAAAATATGGTTAACCGAGAATATGTCATCCAGAATAAATATGACAAGCTTTCAACCTTACACTGATGACTTTCTTTTGAGACTGGTAACGTGATAAAGTTGTGTATACGTCGACGTAATGATGCATATAGGGTCGGGTCGTGGGGGTATGTGGAAAATGGAATACACGGTTTCTGTATCATTCCGACTGGCACTTAAGCTACATTGGCAATAAACGGAGAACGTCAACATCAGCAGGAGGAAATTTTATTGACACATCGTCAACTCGAAACCCAAGATACATTTTTATCAACAGTTTTTCATGAATGCGACATATATGACAACCTTTTGCAGATTGCACGTCCCTGCCTAAATCAAATAGTAACTTGTCAGCTTCAGTTGGAACCTTAGGGAAGTAGGTATATGTATATGTGTATATATGTAATTTAAAATTGTTTGCAACTCAGTTCAAATTCAAGATGACAAATACGCAGATTTTGTAATGAGTCAAATGCTCTGGGGAAAGGTACACCTGTACAACCGTCGTAATTTAGAAATTGGCTCATTATATGCCGTGCGCTCCTTTTCTACATTTGATTCCATATTTTATTTCATTATATAGATGGTTCTTGATATAATATTTTTGGAATACCGATCCGATATTCAATCAGGTTGTTCCCTCTTTGTAAGCTATAAAAATTATAACAATGGGGAAATGCATCAAGGGGAAAAGGTTTCCTTTTCGCCCAGCTTACCTTTTTCTGACTCTCCGTAATTGAGCACAAGGATTTCGACGAAGGGGCACACGGGTTGCCACTTTGAAGTAACTGGATTGAAGTAGAAAACGAGGAAGCACCGCCAATGCCGGCAGTTGTGGAAGCAGGTAAAATTACATTTACATCTGAAGACAGATCCTTACAACTTGAGCTGCGGAGATAGGTAGGACCTTTTTGACTCGAGAGCATTCCCAAAGGAATAGATTTCTGCAAAAAAGGTTCACATGTAAAACATATATACTGTAATCACAAATGGCAACTTTCTTACTATTCAGGGGAGCATGAACGCAAGCTTTCTCTGGTACGGAATACATACTTAATGGTCTACAGTTTGCTGACTCACAGAGCCAGTGTCGCGAACATTCCATCGCGTACAGCCAAGTAATGTATGCATTTTATTGTGTCTATTTTCAATACTCTTCCACCTCCATCTTCCCTACTTGTAAATGTGTGCATGTGTGTGTGTGTGTGTAACTGAAATAAAGTAGTTACGGTAAATTATTTCCCAGTCGCAGTGGATAATCTACAGTACGCTTATATATCTCATTTCAATCCGTACAATCCAAAAAAACGTGCACGCACATTTCTGATATGTGCCTGTTATGAAAAAAATGCTGTGAACACGGTGGATTCATCTTTATTTGAATGAAATATAGGGTTATATTAAAATAGGCATGACGAATGATCTACGCTGATAACTGAATGAATTATACACATTTGCAAAGAGCAACGAAAGAAGTGCTTTGTGACTCCTGGGAGTATAGTCGTGTAACAATGCTTTCTAAATCGCGCCATTTGTGTACTTTCCAAAGACTGTATATATGGCAAGTGAAAGACCCTGTGCTTTTGGCAAAGGTAAAAGACATCAATTTCTGATCACTTACTTCTTGAACGACTGATGATGATGTTCCTGTCGCTGGATGATATTTAACTTGAGTTGAAATAGGGTTGTTCCTATCTCCTGGTTCGTTAGTCAACGGTGGAGGAGGACATATGGCATTAGCTACAATGTTCGGGCTTAGCGGAGAGGATGGCGGAGGGGGATGAGAAATCACATCAAATGTCACTGAAAGATGATGAACATGCTCTTCCGATTGGGAGGAAGATGCGTCCGTTGGTAAATGCGTTCCATTATTTTCCATGTCAATGGAGTAGTGAACATTTTTCTGCATCGGGGCATTACTAGACTGGTACGGTGGCTGTTGTACGTTGTTTGCGGGTCTGGACGACGAAACAAAAACTTGAGAAACTTCCCGGCTGTGATTCTGCTGAGCCTCGTCTGATTGTTGCAGATGGCATCGACATTCGTACTCTTCACTTTCCCCTGATTCCTCATCAATATTAACAAATCCACCGGTGTTTGCCCTCTCCAATATTTTTGATTGTGTGATAATGGAAGACGTCGAAGCCGATGGAGCAGTTGAAGCAGAAGATAAAGGAAAACCAAAGTTTTTTTGAGATGATTGTCCTTCGTGAAAAGAAATATCGCCGTTTGCTTTCTTGTAAACGGATGATGAATCAGAGGAATTTGTCTCATCCTGGCTAGAATTTCCAACCAGCATCGTAGGCACATCATTAAAAGTAACAGAACTACCGATCGTACTAGAAGTGTTGGCTGTGCTAGAATTTGTTGGAAGTTCTCGTGATATGTTTGCTGCTTTACGACGAGCCATCTCCTGCTGAAATTTTTTGAATCCCTTGAGTCCAGCATACTTTGGTCGAAGGGTCCCACTATGTTGCGACGAGTCTGGGGTTTTCCCAAGGCTGATTGATGAACAGCCTTCTGTTTCGCCATTATTGTCCATGGCGGCCTATCTCGACCGCTGTTAGTGATTGTCACGATAGGTAAACACATCACCCACTTTCCGAATTAAAGTACAAAAGCTCCATTTGAACGCTTGTCAGATTTATTATACGTATTTTACAACCACATTTATTACAAAAAATCTTGAGGAAACCACATTAATAATCCAAATAATATTTCAGGCTCCTTTCTGACTTGGAAATCGTTTGTGTTTTTACGAAAAAAACGAGAGGTAAATTACAGAAGGTTCGTTTGCTAATTTAATTTTGAGCATCGCCGAGAAACAGCAATCATTTCCAGTGAAAAAGTGAAAGTCTTTCTTAAAACGTATCATATCTTTGTTCAATGTGGCATCATCATGAAGTAAAATTAATGTTATTTCATTATTTGACACATGCAGTTCACTTAATCAAATCGACACTTTAAAAACTCCTAAAAGTACCAGCGTAATAGTTTCACCAGTTATAAGCCTGTAAACAGAGTAATGTAATATGCGGGAGTTGTGCCGCAATACACATAATGTCACTTATGAAGTTGGCAGTGACACTCACTGATTTCGCAGAGGGTCAACTTTCACTCTCTGACAGTCCAAAGAAAGTGGGGTTTTTGTCGTTACTCTCTCCTTGTCCTTTTAACAGTATTCCGTTTATATATGGGTTGTTTATACCTACGTTTTCTATGTCATTCCATTCGTTACTTGTGACAATATAATTGCACAAGTTGCCAGAACTTTTCCATACAGAAAATCTCTGTCTCCTTCCTTTCTCTCGTTTCCCCGCCTTCTTGCTTCGGCTTTCTTCAGTTTTCAGCTGTTTGCCAGTCGGATGAAAACTAAGGCCTACGCCGTCTTCTCCCTCGTCCTTTATACCAGTCTCTGAGCTCCCGAACTTGAGCATTGCTTGTACTGATGCTTATTTCTGCCAACCAACCATAACCACAAAATACGTGAGAAATATCCTTGTTTTTTGTTACGAGGGGAAGGTAGTAAGCAAGCACCCGAGCACCCCTTTTCTTGACACGATAAGTTCTAAATATTCAGCTTAATTTGCGCCAAGAAGTTTTGTGACAGACAGAAAGGAAAGCCAGATCTCAGCAGACTTTAAAAAATACATAGGATGAACAGGAT
This sequence comes from Callyntrura sp. NNG-2020, assembly GCA_027744055.1. Lineage (NCBI taxonomy): Eukaryota > Metazoa > Arthropoda > Collembola > Entomobryomorpha > Paronellidae > Callyntrura > Callyntrura sp. NNG-2020. The sequence goes on from JAHZNE010006255.1 coordinate 19,847, forward strand.
ATGATGAGATAGTGCTCATTTTTCAAAGCTGTCAACAACTGTTTCAAAGTTGTATGCGAGTAATGCAATATTTTGTTTCAGTTGCTCATCATTCGTTCATTTTCATGTTAAAGGTTCGTTAAAGAAAAACAATCCAGAAAAATACATATAGAAGCAGTCGGCATTTCTAACCCGAGAAGAAATGCAACACTGAAATAAAAAGCTGCAATAAACCTTATTCTGTTACGACCATTCTTCCTGAGAATTCGGGTGCGCCCTTCTATTTTCTAACTATAATTTAAAATTTTCTACAGCAAGAGGGTTCTGCATTCATATCCTCATTATTACGGGTCGAATGTCGAAAACCTCATTCCTATATGACTTATTGTCTTGAAATGTGAAGAAAAATAATATTCTTACATAAACGTCGACCCCTGATGGTAAAGGGGTCAACCAATCTGGGACCAACTTCATAGATATACTTATCTACCCAACATCCACCTATATATCTTGCAGACATTCTTACAAATGCAACTTTGCAAATTCAAAAAAAATTGCTGGAATTTCTTTCATGTTCATATATGTTTAATATCTTTATCATTACGAGTCGAATATAGAACCCAACTCTAATAGAACTGCTTAAAAGTAGGAGCAAATTTTTATTTATTTACATATACACCCCTTGGGGATACGGAAAACAACCAATCCGGGTCAAACTTAATAGAAATACTTTCTGCCTATTAACTACCAGAATACAAATGTGTGCCATTTTAGTTGACTTTTCATTTTTTCCACTCCTGACTCCTGTTACCTCTCGGAGCTGGATCTCAGATGTCATCTCCTAATGTCGCCTTAGATTCTGAGCTAAGTTATAGATTGGCGAAAATATATTTCAAAATTCTTCTCCTATTGTGCGAGCAATCGTATGGCCAGCATACACGGAGGAAAATACATATAGCTAAGCCGCGCTCGACTAGGATTATTTAATGGACTGGGAGACTGATAAATGCTCGATTGTCTTTAAATTTAAAAAGCCCAATCCACATTACTTGATCTAGACCTTATATGACTCTAGCCGGCATCGAAGTATAAATTGTACTTGTAATTTGAATAAACTTTTGCTAAAGCTGCAGAAGTGGCCTTACCGTCCCCCAGGGGGTGAAGTGGTTAACCAATTGGGGTTAAACTTGGCACAATTACTTATCTGCCTATTATCTATCTATATTCTAAATTTAAGCCAATTTGGTGGATTTCCAAAAAAAGTTCCTATTTTTACCACTTGGGGGTGCTGCAGTATTGATATTTACTTTAATATTAAAAGCCTTATCATTTCAAACACAATGGCGAAAACCACGATTCAATAACAATAAATGTCCTTTAGCCAGAAGCAAAACACTTCTGCTACTTACGCGCCCCCTGGGGACCGAAGGGGTCAACCAATTGGGGTCAAACTTAGTACAATTGCTTATCTGCCTAACGCCTACTTATACTCTAAGTTTGAGCCAATTTGGTCAACTTTTGAACTTTAACCCCTTCCGCTACCCCCTGAGGTATGACCCCGGAAGCCCATCTTCAAACTTAACCAAGATATTTACCACACCTATTGAATAGTGGAAACCGCTTCCCAAAATTCGAAGTAATTTTTGAGTTATCATGTCCTCAAGAAACGCGGACGCACACATGAACGCACACGAAGGTAGAAAACCTTAGATTAACTAATAGAAATTAGTTTTCTATTATAATTAATCTAAGTAGAAAACTAAATGCCCTTACAGGTAAGGCCAAATAAGGGATATTCCATTTAGCAC
>JAHZNE010006256.1:0-13411 GCA_027744055.1 Callyntrura sp. NNG-2020
ACGGGATCCTCTGCAGCTGCTGCTACCACCCATCTACGTCGGGAAGTTGAAGACCATCATCAATTGGAGGACGAGACTAATTATTACCGGCGACGGTGCAGCTGCACCACCGGAGAATAGTGGTATGACAAAAACTACAAGTTCTCAATCAAGTTCAGTTTTTTTCTACACAAATTATGCCGACCACGTCGGCACCATTAATTTTAAACTTTTTTTTACAGATTGAAAAATATCACCACCGCCGCATTTACATAATTGTTTAAATATATATTTTTTCTCTTTAGCTGGGACACCTACAACTAATTAGTGTATTTAAAAAGTTTTTTTTATCGCAAATCATATTTCAAAACGAATAAACATTAGAAATATGCTTACATTTATATTTATACGCCAAATATTTTTAATTGCCAAATAAAATGGTGAGTTATTATACTCTAGTATACTATAATTAAATGGGCAAATCTGATTTTGTCATAAATGATGAAGTAGTACAAATGTACCGTGACGTAATTACAACATTGAAATGATGGCAATCAAAAGAAATTTACTCTCGTCCGATTAGCCCTTTGTAGTATACTAATAGCGACTTTATATACATAAACTAGCAACCGCAATCCTGCACCCACACACATTTTTACCGTGCCCGCACCCACTCTCCAACTTTCCACGCAAAATATCAACAATGCAGATCCCAATCCAAATCCATGCAAGATAAACAAAACTTGCACGTTTCCCTTCATGTCAGTCTTTTTGTCCTCTAAATTCTGCCACGTAGTCTGAGCCGCAAACACCTTGCTATTTTGCATGATTTTATCCCACCATTCCCATATCCCCGCCGTCGGAATTCCTCCAATCCTCTTAATCACCCCTCGTGGCACTCGCCCTTGCATTTGAAACCCCATCGAGAGATTTACGTAACTTTCTCTGCCAACGTTAATTCGTAACTGTTTTTCACCCTCTTCTGCCTTCAACTTTTTTGCAAAAGTATGACTCATGTACTCTGGCAACAAAAGACTGGTTTTATTGCAATCTCTCAGGTACTCATATAGCAGGTCCTCCTCTTTCTGTTTAAAGTTTTGGTGAAAATTTTCCATACCACGTGCCCTTTCCCCAAAACTCTCCAATGCCATAAACTCCGCCCACTGCTCCTTCACCTGTTGCTGCAATGTCACATCTATTATAGGCAGAAGCCCAGAATGATTGTAAATATCTACCAAACTTTCCACAGGCTTGTCATACAGACCCTGCACCATACGCAACAAAGCCACCTCCGACATGATAAAAGCGGAATTGTAAGCGTTATCCGCAAATGTGTGGTGATCTCTTTTGGAAATGGTGTAGGATGCTAGTAATGTTGCATTAAATATATAATCTAACGCGATAAAGCTCAATTTGGTGCGTGAGTAGACGGTAAAATTTTCGAGCTTCAGTTCCAAGAACTTTTCGTATGGTGCTATCTCTTTGGGTGAGACCAAATTTGATACGTTTACATTTTTATAACCGTTGCTGAGCACAATGCCCACTAGGAGGTACAACGTGGTCAAAATTTTAACTCGGACGACCCTTAGCGCACTTTTGCAGATGGGATCCCCCTGTTCAAAGAGAACTTTTACCAGCATCACCAAGCTGTGTACAAGAGACGTCCTTTCCCGAAATGAGGCCATCAAGTTGTTAATGACAAGTGCTAAGAGGAGCACTCCAAAGAAGATAAACGTCCAGGACGACATTTGATAAGCGCTGAGGAGTTCTCGAAAGGCCAGGGGTTTCAGCCCTTTCATTCCCCCACAGCTAACAAACCGCAGAGACTTAACTTCTTGCGGGAGCGCCACCGGAAATGCTAGCGACCTGTTGGCCAGAACGTTTAGAGTTATCACCTTGACTATCAGCTTTGTCGTGATATCCAGTACTCTCGTTTCCGGATTGGGAACGAGACGCCCATTATCACATATGTTGTTCTCGTTCACTCTGTATGTGAAATTTCTCATGACAGCCATCCAAACAGAGACGATGCCATGAGCATACGCTTGGTAAGGGTCCAAAATTGGGATTTTTCCTACACGAAATTTTGATTTGGCGGGCCACAGAAAGTTTTCACAAGACCATAAATGGTCGATGACATCCCAGGAACTTTCCGTGAGGTCTTCCGTTTGTTTATAATACCCCCACTTGTGTTTCACTGAAATCTCTTCAATTTTAAAAGTGTCAGTTGGTGTCTGTAATACTGCATTGTTGGGTTGAACAACATCGTTTGTGCTGCCAGTCAAAGTTATATATTTCCAGGATGAAATTTCCAGTTTCCTTATGTTTCCAGGGGCACGATGCCCATTTTGTAGCTTGCCTATAAAATGGTCGTAATGTAGGATGAACATCTCGTAAGAGTGGATATGACGAAGAGGTAAATTATATTTAGACATCCAGGCAAGGATATTTCCAGGCCGCCAATTAACTGCCAAGTCGTCTTCCGCCGCAATAATCAAGTGTGTCTGACCGACGCTAGAGGGTGTCATTACGACAGCGAGAGAGAAATTGAAGCTCGCGTAGGAAAATAATCTTGGCGGGGAAATTTTCCCTAATCGACCCAGTTCTGGGGGTGGATGCAAGGAGGCTTCAACGTGACAGTTCCAAGTTTTGCTTTGAGAAGAAAATGGCGCAAAATTAATTCTGGCGCAGTAGGTCAGATACACTTCATCGCTAGTTCGTAGGTGGTCCAACCTGACGGGATCCAAAAGTGGAGACAAAGGGCACTCTAACAACTGTCATTGCCAGTGGATTCTGAAATGAGTGTTTGTATTGTTAAACATTGCCCTTGTAATGTGTTGCGGTAGCCAAACGGGTACTAAAGGAGACATATGAAACTCGCTGGAGGAGGAAAGAGCAGGGAATAATTGACGTAAAATAATGGGAGACTCCCAAGGAACCAGATCAACACCCATGTAGTTATCAAGGGAGACAATGCAGCTTCCCCCGTGTGGTATCATTTCCTGAAGACTGCGTATGTCTACCGGAACGTCATAATTTTTTGCTGATTTTCTGTTCTGAAGTTCGAGTATGGATTGCACTTCTGAAAGTAAACTCTTGATAAGCTCGCTGTAGTGGTATTGTTTTAGTAAAGACGTTTCGAAAAGTAAAATATGATTTTGTGTAAGGAATTCATTTGCAAAAATTTGGAGATAAAATGGCATTGAGAAAAGCAGTACTGCTGTTCTAATGAAAAACAGCCTTCTTTCCATCTTGACGTAAATATCTGTTTTGTAGAAATTATGAGATAGGTAAAAAGTAAGCGTACGTAGCGTGTGCAGTCACGATACTTTTAGGACTAAGAGACAATGTGGACACGTGCAAAGAATGTATTGGTTTTCAACTTTGTGGTATTGGAGACGTGCAATAGTATTTCAATATAGTTTAAAGGCAATTATACTTAATGTTTTATGAGCGTACCTAAAGCCATTTCCTAAATGAAATGTAGAATCATACAGATATTTTAAAATATCGTATTTTAGATAGTGCGAAATATCGTGTTTTATACGACAAATAGATTCAAAATGGGATAGCAAAGTATTAATTATTTGAAGTGACAACAAAATGATAAATGCTAAATTGTGAGTAGTAGGAACCAACATACGGTTGGAAAAGGCTTTTAGGATAGCATGTTGCAGACAATAATAGAAATTGTCGTTCACCAGATGGCAATTTACTAAATGTTGTAGGCAAATGCAATTAGTATTAATACTAATCTGTTATAGTAGTAGCTTTGAAGATTTTACCGACAACCAATAACTTTGACTTAATTAATTTGCAACTTCATGAGCATTATTTTACAAGGAAAATAGTAAATTGAAAACCGCACATAAGTTGTACTAACAAACTATCTGGTAGGGCATTTTAACAAATGTATGAACATTACGACGACAATTGTAACTCAAGACAAGGTTACATTGCATTCTTTACTTATTATAAGAAATTGTTTTAAAATACAAAGTATCAACTGCAAATACGAAGTCGATTTTTAAGATAAACTTAATACACAATTAAATTAAACTACAATCAACACCCCCTAGTAATAATTTTCAATCCATCATGAAATTAACGATTTATGTGTAATTAACATTTGTTTGTAAATTTCGGATGAATGAGTTATTTAAAGACTGCTTTGATCTTTCGCTCTGCTATATATTTATATTTATTTATATTTCTAAAACATAAGGCAAGTTTTAATATTCCCATTATTACATCATACTTATATATCTTTACCTTATTTAAACTTTAGACTAACTGGACAAATATACATATTGTGCGAGTTACAATTGGTGACATATTTCTATAATTGTAATGTTGTAGCATTTGCTTTATATTCCTTCGCAAACAATTGGATTACATTATTTTATCATTACTACAAAACTCCATTAAAGTCAACATGAAAGCAATCAAAGTTAATTTAATTTAATGTCGGTACTTTACAGCAAACCATTTCTAGTAATTTCCAGTTATTTAAATTCAGATTTTCTTAAGTTCTTTGTTTAAATTTATTTGATAATCAAAGTATACAACAATCACTTACACAGAACAAAGTTTGATTGAAATTTGTACGAATACTACAAATATTCGTTTTAATTGGTTAGCATAACCTACAGAAATTTTACCACTCATGCGTCAAATTGGTTCTAAAATATTTAGGACTTCCCAAATTCCATTAAAATAAATTAAAAAATTCCCATACGTTTTTGATTATGTTACTTCACATAACTCTTCCTTAAATTGACCATAAGGCCCATCTTACCATATTAACTCTTTCAGGAAGCCATCAGTACTGCAGCAAATGCAACGTTAAAATATCCCGCATTCAAACAAATTGAATACTTTGTAGGAAGTCTAAAACGTATCTACAATTTGAGTAACCACAGCGTTGTCGTAGTGTAAATTTTATATATTTCTTGTATAACTAATAAAATCATTGAATATGTCGCTCACATCAGGGGTGTTTAAAATACACTTCGTGCTGCAAAAGTTGGTTGCGCCTCCAAACTCTGTAAACCTAACTTTGGATAAGTTGGGTCCCACCGAAAATTACAACAAATCTAGTCAAAAGTGGTTTCGTCTGACAGCACTCCTTGCTTCAATGTTTTTTCTTCCATTTTCCTGTGTTCGCTTGGTCTGGTTGTTCTACAATTGGAAGCAATATACCATTAATAACGTAAATGAAGCCGTGGTGTATACCGTATGGTTTTCCGCTTTAGTAATTTGCTGTTCCTCCTGGCAAATGGCAATCACCCAGCGTCACCACATCTCCTATGTCTTCAACCAGACTCATCAAGTGGCAAGTGGGCATTCTCTGATGTCACAGGTGAACTCCGTCTTGGTTCAACTTCTTCCCTTTCTTTTTGCTCTATGTTTCATTCTATTTCCACTTGCATTTGTGTGCATTCCGCTAACAATAGCATATTGTCCAATGCAACTCCTGTTCGGAAAATACATTTTTATTAAAATCGTGGCTAGTCTTCTCTACGGGGTCATGTTCGGTTATGTGATTGGAATATACCTATCAGTCCTGCTATGCTTTGTTGCTATTCTGGATAACATCAGTGCCTGTTCAAAGGGTTTCTGTCCTAAACATTCGATTAGGAAATCAGTCTCCTACGAGCAATACAAGTTTTCAAAATGCCACGGAATGTTAAGAATGACGCAAATAATTTTGCAAATTTCCGATAATGTGGCAGGCACATTCCTTACAACGTTGATATTTGTCGGAATCTTGTTGGCCTCTAGCAGCACTTACGCAGCGCTGAAAATGCAAACAAGTTTGCATGTTCTAACGTATATATCTACACCTTTAATTGCTGGAGTGTGTTTTACCATTGCTCTTGTGATGACGTATGAAGCAAATTTTCCTCGACATAATAGCGTTCTCATGCAACGTTTTTGGAAAGTGCACTTAATTAAAAAGGAAAAGATTAAAATGTTACAAGCCTGCCGGACAATCGGGTTTCACTTGGGACCATACGGCCTCGTAACTGCAAAGCTGGGTGCAGTAATTTGTGATGATATCGTGAATAATACTGTAACGCTGTTGCTGATAGGTTCACTTTCAATTTAAATGTTGCTGTATTTATAATCTACAAATAACGCTGGGCAGATAATTGTATACTGACGCTTTAGTTGGGGCAGTGAATTTGTTGTCATTTTACTACTTTAATTATATGAATAAATATAAACTATGAACAATATTTGTATTCTGATTTTACTACAAAAGTAGCACATGCATACATGAAAATTACGTCATACATTTGCGTTACAGCTGTTGTATTAGAATAAATAGAACCGAAAAGTGCTCATTACCTATGGTATGTATGCATGTATGTTAAATGTTTAAAAAATATTAGATAATTTTACACTCAAGTCAAACATAACCGTGTATGTAACAAACACAAACTTAATCAACACTAAAATATGTGCATCATTCCAAACCATGACTTTTGTGATCGTGATAATGATTTTTAATTTAGAAAAAAATTAGTGCTTGAAACGGTCGTATGACAAATATTCAAATTTATTTTTAAAGCGTTTACTTTTGAGTTTTTTTGGAATCAAAGCAACCTCAGGTCAAAAATAACTTACAGTATTCCGAGCTTCATTTATCTACAGAAAACTATCGTGTCTTATGGTCTCCTCATTAGTATGACTAAAGGAATGCATAAATTGTTCTAAATTTAAGTAGTATAATCATAATTGTTTAGCGTTTTTACGAAATTGTGAAAAGAAAACCAAAATTAAATTGGAGTACAATCATCCTATAGATTAAAAAATATTATTAAAACTGGCAACGTTTTTCATTACAAAACAAGCATGCAAAAGCCATTAAAAATATGCTACTAGTTAAATCATACGAGTAAATATGAAATACGAGCAGCTCTAATAAAATTCTAACTTTGAAATTATTAAACAAAATTAAACTTACTAAATTGTCATATCTCAGTGTAATAAGTTATTCATCTATCAAACTTTTAATTCCTAGATTACAGTTATGCGGCAGTTATTTGGCGTATAGTACAAATTGAAATTTTGGTGTGAAAAAGTCAAACATACATCATGTTTGACCTTTTCCTATACTGCTAAAACTATACTGCTAGCATAACAGAAGGATGACGTTATTTAAAAGCTAACTAATAACTAAAGCTTTATAGAAAGATTGCTATGCTGATTATGTGTATGGATATGTACTAGTCAGTATTTTAACAAAGTAGTATTGACCTTTAGTAGAAGCAGAAAATCAAATACCTCCGAATTGTTCAAAGGATGCTTTAATTTAATTTTGGTTGCTTCAATGATTGAATAAATAACTGATGACGCCATAACCACCATTCAAATTAAAGAACCATGAAATTGTAATATATTGGATGCATTATTACAATTTCGGTTAATGATGGAAACATCAATTTAGAAGCGGAAATCAAAATATTTATATATACCCAAATAGATGTGTTGGAGTAAAGGGAGGACAATTCATTCAATACACTGAATATACGTTGATGTACCACATCTATCAAAATGACAAATCACTTATAAAAAATATGAAATAATTCATGTGACTAGAGGTTTAATTAAATAATCTACTTCAGTCTCACGCGTTACCCACTTTTGCAAGGCAAACTTTTTTGTATTAATTGTCAGATAATGAACATAGTTATTTGTAAAACAAAAGGTAAATACAGCCTTACGTATACGTTACTAATGTAATTAATTTATATTTAGAAACGTTTAATTATGAAATCCTAGTAACTTAATAATTATTAAATTGTATATTGCTACTAATAACGTCACAATGCATTTAAAGTTGCAGTTTAATTAATTTCAACATAATCGTTTTATCTATTTATCTTTTTTATACATCGGTTATAGCTTTACATTTCTCGGCAAAATGTTCTGCCATTTCTTCGTTATCTAATCAATTCTCTAGCAGTAAATATATGTCACAGCATAATGCCACATCACCACTTAACACTATAAATAAAATCTATAAATATACAAAGAAAAGTATTTTAAGGTAAATGCTGGAAATGCACTAAGATGAAGAAATATGCTGTTCAACCGTCTAATTATATGAAAGATAAAATTGAGGTGATACCAATAGACGGCGACGAGTTTTGCCATTGGGTACATTTTGCTGAAAATAATTGGTAAAAATGAAGTGATTGCATATCGTTAATCCTTCATTAAGAAATCCAAATACGACACTTATTTGTTGCTAAAACACATGTATTAAACCATAATGTTTGGTATACAGTTAGATATAAATAAATCAGTCTTTAGATATTCATATAGCAATGTATCTGATGACGCTTGTCGTATCCTTTTTTCCCTAATGTCTTAGGAGTATTCTATGTAGTGTATATCGCCTGTTCGTCAATTGGTGCATATGTCCTTCTTGTATGGGAGAGTTAAGTGTACCTTTTATGTAACCAAGAAAAAAAAATTGAACGGTGTGACATAATGCCTGATGCCGGCAATAATAACAGTTGATGGTTACCCGTTATTTGAAATACAGCCAAAATAGTCATTCTCTCATTATTGTGCCATCTATTGTATCTTACCTAATCGAAAACGAAAAAAACTTTGAATCATTTTTGGTACACGGAAGACGTTAAATACATTCACATTCAACATGTTTTACGAATTTTATTATTACAATACGTATATTTAATAATATTAAATATCATTTAAACACTGGGCAAGTTACATCACATTAAATAGAACCTCTACATCCAAACATACCAACACGTATGGCATCGTCCAAGTATGTCTGATTAGATTTTTTTGAAAGTATTGTGTTATACACCAGTTCATTAGTTGGCCTCGGCGACCTAAATTGACTTCACGTGTTATCAATAATAAATAATGAGCACCTGGCATTCTAATAGTATTTTACTGTGTTTTGGTTGTCGTTCAAACAGCGGTCACCGCAACCCGTTATTACTGCCGTCATCAAGCATTATGTCACACCCTTTAAGTTTCATTTCTTGGTTACATAATATGTACACTTAACTCTTCCATGCAGCAGTATTTTAAAGGTACCTATGCATTTACTGAACGATTATCTTGGCTACCTTAGGTCTGGAGTTCGAATCGAGGTTGGGCCGGAAAGTAAAAATCGTTCTGTGTCTTTTCTGGGGTATGAAATTTCACGTTCACCTTCAGTGAGCGTGTAAGGCGAATTTGCAACGCCATGCTTGTGTGTGTTGGGCTATAAGGCGTTGTATCGCCATCGCTACTGTGGGTGAGGGTTGATTAAAAAAAGTACTAATCAATGGTTTTCAATAAATGGGAATTTTCATACATGACACAGAAAAAATGTAAAAGGAGAAGTCTGTAATAATTCTAAATACTGGATTCCACCCAGCTCTGCGCTGGTTCATATCAGAGTACATACATACATTTACTGAACGACGTGTACCCCCTCCTCAAGTGTTGCCAAATCAGAACACTTTAAAAATAAAGCAACTTGCAAGTTGAATCAAAGATATGTCACATGATGCCGATATCTTGAATTTCTCTACTTGATTACAAAACCACAGTTTTCGGGCAACTTGGCCATAACTAATAAGGACGAATGACATGCAAGCTTTAAATTGGGATTCTACGAGTTTCAGTAAATGTACGAGATACCTGGGTACTATAAAAACAATAGTCTTGTTATGAGCCGAATTTAATTAGCATTGATATTTAACACAAAAACTTGCATCTGCATAACATTAATAGTACCATACGTTAAATATATTTTCATTTTAAAATTTAATGAAAATCATTTTGGCATAGTTTAATCTTTACAAAAATCCGTGAACTATCTATAAAAAGGACAAACGTTTGATCTGCTAATAAGCCTAAGAGTGTCATTACAAAGTTATCAAGGAGAAACTACATATGTAATACATTACGGCACATTGAATTTATAAGATTTTGGTGTAAACTGGTTGGTACTTATATTTGTCAGTAAAAACTTTCTTTCAAACAAGTTTCTTTTCGTTTATGAAGTCCTTTATTTCATACGTGTAAATTGAGAATCTCCTTCATTTTTCATCATTGAAAATGAACCCTTTTTTCTTGGGTTCACCATAATTTACAGCTATAATACAAGAGCTCAGTATAAACAAAAACCACACATTAAATTTCGCAAAACACTACTCTGTCTATCTCTCACATGTTTTTGGTATATACCATAAAAATGCCGTATTTTTGTTTGAGACATGTTCCAAAATACCATATAACATGTCTCGCAGCATTTTCTAAAAACTACTGCATGATGACTTAATGACTTATTAAACCACCCGACAGCTTAAACAGCTTTTAAAGTTTTCATAACTCGATCTGGTTTCGCAAAATTTTATATATTTAACTTTGCTTACTCAACTATATGTATAGTAATAATACGATAGGCTATTAAAGTCTGCTGTGTGAGCGTTATTAAAACGATAATTATAGATCAAGTTCAATAAATACTATGTAATATCAAACTTAAATCGGTGTGACTGAGTAAAATATTTACAATTAAACATACATAACAACTTCTGATCTATTACGTTGTGGTTGACGAACTTTCTTAAAGTTAGTGGTTACGCCCAATTATTATAGTTACAGGTTTATAGGCAAATATCTTCTTGTTCCAGCTATTTCGAGCTTTAACGATGAACATTGGAGCTTCACATGTATTTTTCCGGGTGGTGGAAGAAAGTAAAAAGGACACACACGTAAGTTGACAATCTAATGAGTAAGTCTTACTCATTCTAAATAAACATTCAGTTATTGCTGATATAAACTAAAAACATTCAAACTTTTAATCAAAATTTAAAATAAGCCACACCATTTTCTTATTTCAAGCGTATCAATAGTAGTACTAACGGATTCCTCCGTATTTGTAGTGTGAAATCAGTTAACAGTTTCGTTGCAAATTAAGGAAACCATATTATATAATATTTACCATTTTAAAATCCATTCAGATTTCCAAAATGCTTCCCAAAAATATACTAATTTTAATACTGCTAATTTTACCAGTCGGAGGAACCGTGTTTAATCCAAATTTGTTACAGTTGCTGCATACACACATTCAGAAGTGTACTCACATGATAATTGGACATTTTCCACACGAGAGAAGTATTTTTACAAGTTCTGCAAACAAGTGCATATTCACTAAAACATTACCAGATTTGGAGGGGAATAGCACAGTTTCTACCTTTCCCACATCACTCCGCTTGTCCTTCCACAAACACAGTGTCATATGTAAAGTCAACTTGATCATGGTAGACATCACGTTTAATATACGGCGAACTAGCAAGCAATTACAACTTCACACGGGTCATGATTATTTCGTATTTGTGTCATTTTGGAAAAACATATCTGATGTGATTCAAACAGACCCAATGTACGCCTCGATTACACACAAAATGGCCATCTTTACTAACCCCGCATCCACAATTACCCAAATACATTCATATTGTTTGTATTGCAAAGGCGAAGAAAAAACTTCAAAGATCGAAATACCGGAAAATTTCGATCATCTCCACTTTTTTGGACCGCCACATAATTTTCATGGTAACGTTCTCACGTTACTCACTTTTGTTGACGTCACGTATATTTCGGAAATTACCAACGTCTACGAAGCGGATGGAAGCACCATGTTACACCGAGGACTGGCATATTTTTCTCTACAATATGTCGGGGAAATGTACAATTTTTCAGTGAAAGCCAGACTACCCAGCGATGGAGCTATCGGATACAAAACCCCCAACAAAACCTGGACGGGTCTGCTGGGTGACGTGTTTGCAGGGCGGGCGGATATAGGCGGAATGATTTTTCATAATTATGAGCGTGACGTGGACTTTTCATTTCATGTGCCACTTTTCTTCAGCTCGATGACATTTGTGACGGGTATGCCCAAGACGTTCTATACTTGGAAGTCTCTCTACTGGCCACTTGCTCCCACAGTCTGGAAACTATTTACTGGAACGTGCTTGTTTTGTGGGCTCTCTTATTACTTGATTTTAAAAATTCACGACAGGCTGTTTGGAACTTCTTCTAAAAATACGCTAAATATCCCGATGTATTTAATGGCAACCCTGTTTGAACAAGATAAACGAGAATTGGGATCCTGGTATTTAGTGCGGTTACTTTCCGCACTTTGGTTAATGTTTGCTATTGTGACGTCGACGGCGTATAGGGCAAAACTGGTGATTTTGTTGACGTTTCCTGTGCTAGAGCCTATACCTACGACTTTTATTGAGCTTGCGGCGACGGACTCAAACACGTTTGGAATGACCTTGTGGGATCATGGGAGCGCCATAGAAAAGAAGGTGACCTCAAATACGACGGGGCACTCTAAAATAATCCTGTCAAAATCTGGAGGATTTGGGTTTCGGTTATTGAAATCAAGTGCAACGCATATGCGGAAAATAAGTGAACGGGTCAGCAGGGAATTTCATGATGTGGAATGCTTGCAAGAAGCTTCCTCAACGCATGCATGCATTACTTGGACAGAGTTCATGGACTACGACATATTGATGAATTTCACGGGAAGAAATGGAAATGTTGGCCTGAAAAAGGCAGCGGATGCATTTTTCTTTGGAGCAATGTCGTTTTCATTTGCGAAGGGGTCACCCTTGGTGGATGTTTTTAATCGCGCAATGAACAGAGCTATACCCATGAATATGGTGGAACGATGGAAGCAGGCGGATCAGCGATTTTTGATGAGGGAGAAATTGGAAGCTAGAAGAAAGTTGAGTATCTCTGGTATTAATGATGTCGACAAAACGGTCCAGGATTTTGATGGAGAAGCACAACCGCTAAAAACGGATCATTTTTTGGGCATTTTTACTATAAGTGGTATACTCATGCTAACAAGCTTTGTTACTTTCCTGTTGGAGATGTATCAGCAGTTGTGCAATGGTAGGATACATATAATTAATTCTATATAAATTTCATTTAATGTACATTACCCTACTCGTGCGGAAGAAGTCATGAAAATACACATGCATTTATTGATGAAATAAAATATTTGAATAGTTGTATGTTAGGATAAGTTGCAAATTCATAGTAGCAAAGTAGTAATAAATACACTAACAATAATAGGAACCTTGGAGATAATACGAAGCCCTAGATAGCATCACCAATGTTGCATGCTGTTCATACTGTCTTATTAACTTATTTATTATTAAGGTTACGCCGCTTCATGAGACTGTAATTATGCAAAACCTAGTCGGTCGTTCTAATTAGTGTATTTGCGATAAGTGGAAATATAAAGAATTAAGTTGTTAAGAATGCTTAACAAACAAATGGAGAAACAACGCAAAATTATCCAAAACTTAAGGAAAAATCAAGATGTTTACATACTCAAAGCTGACAAAGGAAATTCTACAGTTATCATGAACAG
>JAHZNE010006257.1:0-30469 GCA_027744055.1 Callyntrura sp. NNG-2020
TCCCAGGTCACTCAAAAAAACACTACCGTGGGGCAACGTATCGGGGAAAGTGAAACTCTGAAATTTGCAAAAGCATTATCGGGGGACGCTACTACTACTGTTGTTCAAACACGGTAGTAGGCTAGGAATGTAAGTTCGTTTTCTGGCGCGGAGGGGCTCCAAACTAGAGAGGTAACGATGACTAGTTAAATACCCTTGGAATACGAGTAAACACTTACACGTACTTGCATGTAAATTGTGGGAAACGTTTTTGGAGGGGAATTTGAATGGAATTTGATTTATGTTACACCAGAAATATTCTTTGAAACAAAAAATCGCTCAAAGCTTGTTTGAAATGCAGAGATTTGATGCCTACATGGCTAGCAATTGGGTGCAGCTTGCAAAATTCTTGTTTTTTGCCAGGCCCCGTTTTCGAAATATTAGTCTAACGACAAGTAACAATTCGCAGTTCTCAACTGATTTTGAAATAAAAATTTGGAAGTGGTGTCAAATATTAGCAACGGTGGTCCCTTACTACTACGGCTGCACAAAAATCATCAATATCGACGCATTTTACTTTCGTGTCAAATTCTTTCGCACAAATGGGATGTTTTATTTCATCACCGCAAGCATTCTATCGTAGTGGTGCACGGTACACAGCACAACTTACGTTAACACGGTAACACCGTTTTTTGAAAAGAAAAAACGAATTGTATATTCCTCTCACAAAAGAACTGGAAAAACGAGAAAATAGTGTATATTGCTAATGTTTAAATATATATGTATCATAACGTGTTAGTCTACAAAAGTCATAAAACAGTACTGGTAACCTTTAATGGGGTTTAATTTATTTATAGTTTGCTGTGCATATTATAATTTGTGTTACAATATGAATGAGAGGTTATATCCTAATGTTAATCCGTAAGATTAGTCAACATAAAATAAAACAGTAAGTAGTCTAATATATATTAGTAATAATTGACAAAATGTGTGCTTACAATTGCAATGGATATATCGCTAGATATATGATTATAAAAAATATTAAAAAAATATTTGGATGAAGATTGACAGAATAAAGGAAGAAGGTATCTTTATCCGACGATGTAATATTAAGGAATGGTTGTAAATTCGTAATGATATGTATTTTAATACTACTGAACAAAATATATGCCTACCTGCTGCTGCTGTAATAGTATCGGTTTTGTCATTTCTTTGTGAAACTGCAGGACAAAATATGAAAAGAAGTTTTCTGTGAAATGTCGAATGATTGAGAATTGTTTTCGTGTTCTTTCCAGCATTTAATTAGTAGAGGATCTCGTGAGAACTATAGGGTGTGATGATGTCTTAAAATAAGTCTGTGTTGATGTTCAATTGTTCCATGTATGATGGTGTTCTTTGGGTTAGTGTAGTCAATATTTAACGCATTATCAACCAATTCAAAAACAGGTGGTTACAACAGTTCCGATGACCTCTGATACATAGCACGTAGTCCTTAACGATAATACAAAATGATACGTTTAGTTAGCTTGTATAATCGGTTGTGAGTTTTTATTGATTTTGTGTTTTTGAGAATTTAACAAGCGTCTTAAGTAAAAGTAAGCGACTGAATTACAAGGAAAATTTTTTTAAAAATATTGATGACACCTACCTGGGTCTCACAATAGTTGTGACTCACCCCTGCAGCCAAGTAATTAGTTACGTTTGTTTAAGTATCCTGTTTGTCCATATATCTTACAACATACTGTCAATTGCTTATTTTAAATCTGACTACTCATGAAACATACTAAATTTGACGAAGTCGATTATTCATTTGTGGCAACGTCTACACATATCTCGTATTCATGTGTTTATCAGTGGACTGCAAAAATTAAATACTTTTCGTTCGATTCTTTAAATTCTGATTTTTTGGTAATAATTATTTTAACTTCAATGGATTTTATAATTTTTTTTCAACTGAGAGTTTAAAATATCGTTCGGTTATGATAATTTTACCATTTCTTTACTCCAATTTCAAAATTCGACAGATTATGTTTCAAAATAAGCTTTTTCTTTGAGAGGCAAGCGGGGCAAACGACCTTAACCAAAAAAGTTGGAATAGATTAAGCAATTTACTTATGCGCAACCATTAAAATGCCATACTTTAACAGAATGAAATAGTTGACTGTAGTGTGTAGCATATTAACTGGCTGCAATCATTGTCACAAATTCACCTACAACCTAGATGAAAACCAAGTATTAAAAGTGTAATTAGCATTTCATGGTTGTATGTTGATAATATGATACAATTTTAGATGTTCTCCAATAAAATTATTATTTTAAACGAATTCCCTGTAATTTGTTGGCATATTTCCATGGAATTATCAAAAAACGTGCTGTCTCATCTGTCGTTTACAATATACAATGGAATTACTAAAAAATTGTCCAAGTAGTTGTAGTCATGTTTAATTTTTTTGTCGGCGTTACCAAGTAACGGTTAGCACATATTCATAGTTACATTAAACTAATAATATAAATTCTACATCTACTTATAATAAAGATCCCAGTAATCTTACAATTCTAGATGTACATAGTATAAAGAAAATTTAAATAAATTGGAGCATGATTTGGTTCATAGTGTTTCCTATCTTATTTCTCAAAATGTAAAATTGTTCTACACATGCCAAAATAAAGTGGCAATTTTGGAAATACAAATCGAGATACAAGAAATTTAGATCAGACATTGGTTAACACGTTGGCGCGTGATAGTAACAATTAATAGTTTTACTTTACATACAACGGTATTTATAATTTGAAGAAATACCTAGGTAATGCACAAGCAGTGCTATGCTAAAAATGAAATGCTATTTTCCACCATTGTGGGGCGCCACAGTTCCGTAATGTTAATATTATGTTACAACCATCATTGTGCCCAACTGATAAAAAACCCATTCCAATTTGTGTCAACGTCGCAAAATAATTTTTAATACGACACTTACTTCAGTGCCAAACTTGACGAGATTATATAATTGCATCTCTATAATATTACTATCTCAGTAACTTTTCAATTTTGACGCTTCCTTTACCCTTCTTTACATTGCCATATGAACAATTTTACAAAATGTTCCACAATATTAATCGTATCTATCGAGTGACGAAAGTAAAATTTCACATTTATTTTCCCAAATGGGTTATCGGATTTCCTATCGTAAAGTAGGAAAACAAATTACAGTATGACACTAGCTAAACTTACATAACAATTAACAAAAATCATAACCTTTGTAGCAACATAACAGCATGTTAACATTGTTGGCAACAACGAAATATTATGAAAGGCGTGTTAATAAGCATGTAATATTTAACGTAGGTTCTATGACTGTTTCCTCTTTTCTGCTGTGAGTGCCGGTCAGTAAATAAAGTTATTAACGGGATGTACAGCATAATACAACTTGTTTACAATACAACTTATCATCGAATTCATCATCGGTTTGACCGCATCACTGGTGCACTATTAGCTCTTGCTTTTTTACCGGGTTATATTCATCCTAGACGCGACTCTACTCAAGAATAAATATGCTCCATCTCGAATCTCGACAGCCAACCGAATATATGCAATATCCAGCCATAAACCCTATTAGTCTTAAACTACAGATTTCAATACTGCGACGTGGTGTCACAAAGTCACAACGGTGCCGCTTCTGGCAGCATTTAACTGCAATACCTGTTAATTCGTACAATAAAAAATAAATAGCACAACATAATAGAGTGTGCTACTTATTATATCGAATTGGTCGGCGCGATAAATTTCTGTTTTCGTTGTGCAAATATTTTAAGAGCGGACTGACGGTTAATGAACAATCCTGTTTTATTTTAGAAATTTTGTTGTTGGGGTTGGAACAGCGAATACATAGTTTAGGGTAACTTTGATAAGAGTCAGAAATATTTTAATAATATTAAAGTCAGAAATGATAACGGTATGATAACGTATTTTCGTATGTATATACACAAGTAAATCCATTTTACGACATTTTTGAAATGTGCTTAATCTGTTTTTTTTATTTTAAAGATTACTAGTAACAACTCTTTTGTAGTTCTGAATCTTCTACAAAGGACGAGTGTGGCTGTATAGACTATTAATCCCGAATAATATTCTTTTGGCAGCTAAAGGATGCGTTCTACTTCCTCATAAAGTAATATTAAGTAACGTAAAGTAATATTTTTCAATGCTCCCGGATGAAAATGTCTAAGCCTTGTTGGATATTTTGTGAAATAGTGAAGATATTTGACTGAATTTAACTGTGAAGCATGTCTCGTAATGGAATTTGCATATTTTAATGCACAAAATATGTATTAATTACTATATCGTAAGCAAATCGGATTTTCTGTTTTGTCTCCGTCACCGTCGCACTGGACCTGATTTTGGGAAGGTTTGCAAAGTACAGTAATTCGCTCTAGTAAAATGTAATAATTACGTGGATGACAGCAAACAACATCCATGATGCCACTCATTCGTTCAAACTTATGAAAGATTTCATTTGAATTTTAAAACTGATTATCTTGGAGCTCAAACGTTGTGTACAATACACAAGGTTTACTAGATAAATACCGAAAATATAAAGCTAGAATAGTCCACCTACTATGTAGCGACATCAAATTGGTGTTCTTACCCGCCCAAAAATGTTATAAACTGAAGTGAGCATGAAAAGGCGATTTGGAAAGCGTAAGAAAATCGAGGAGATATTTTGGATGCCTTTTCAAACTCCTCTTGTAATGCCTACGTGCCTACAATACAATATGTTTACGTGCTCATAAACATACCATTTTCTCCACTCCACCGATTGGCCCCTTCCCCTTACAACTTTCACTGTTTAGCTTGCACGTGCTATACAAAAGTGCTCTCTACACGTCTGCCCATCAAAGTTATTATGTTGCGTCGACAACCTCAGCCCCTTCAAAACTCATCACAACTAATTACACCGAAATTTCATTGCAGAATAATAGACCACTTGTATGTTGTATACAATCAATATCTTTCATTTTCTCTCGCCGTGTATGGTGCAGTGTTGTAAGTGTAACCAACACTGCAGTAACAGCTACTTATGGTAATATCCCTGTAATCGCTATGCAGTCGACACCATGCAAACGGAGCTGAAGTTTCTAAATCCATTTTACTTCGCTGCGATAATTCCATTTTCTCACTTCTCCTGCATTTTGTTTAATCTCTAAATCGTCAAAACTTAACATGCATATTTTAGGAGGTTATGGATTCTTCATTTTTGGAACAGTATTTTAACTGCATAGCAATATGCTACAGCACAAAATACAGCATAAAACCAGTTATAGTGGCAGACGAATTTTTCAGAGAAGTGCAAAAGCGAATTCTCAACATACTTCGTGTAACTTGCAATTTTCCAAGTTGTCTATGATATTGTGAACAATGCTCACAAAAAACTTAACCTCTATTCAATCATCAAAGAAAAGACACCAGCAATATGCGAACAGCATTCCGTGTTTAAATAAAGGGATTTCCACGCAAATACTGGATTTTTTACTCAATTTTATTGCGAAGATATAGCACAACAAGATATAACCTTTGAGTTACATAAAAGAGACATTTTTTTGGAGACCAGCCGAATATTAATCATAATTACTGTTACATATTCCATTTCCATGTATCTTATTGTATATAACAAGAAAGTAATTTATACATGCATGCATTAATTTAAAATCATCAAGCTGATCTGTGTCCAAAAGGATGACAATTGCAATATGTATACCACGCTACTGTTACTAAACTAAAATATTTCCAGTTTATATAATGTTTTGAAGGTGCTACACCTTCATGGGGGTAATCGTCGTCATTTTCAATAGATCCACTACTATGATGCATATACAGACAATAATTATGTTCCAAGTTATTTTTTCTTCTCTTTTGCATTCATGAGTCATATTTTAGATAATCTAATTGTAGATTGACATAGTTTATTAGTATGATTGCTATGAGTAACATAAAAGGTATTTAAGTATCATGCACCTTCAGTAGTTTACGAGTTTTGTCTCTATGTATATATTTAGATGGTAACATATGTAACCCCAATAATTTAGTACATATTGTATACATATACAATATATTTACAGTTTGTTTAACTTTTATTGTAACTTTCAGCAGCAATGAAACTTTCATTTTTTTCTTGGCATTGATTCTGTTAAACTTTGAAAGCAGCTTTAATATACTTATTTTACCGCTAAAATATGTACTTCCATCTATACTTTCACGGTAGTCATGCTTTTACCGTGCATACACATCTCACTTACGCATCGCACCGCAAAACGGAAGTATGATTTGCTTCCAATAGAAGATATACTGGCCATGTGTTACATTTTCTGGCCATTAGAGAGCATATAGCAGAGAGCATTGTAAATTCAATGATAGGGATTACTAAAGGTATCTGAAATGCTGGATTGTTGTTTACACAGATGTCCCATAATTTGTTGCTGGAGTGTATACTCTCATGGCAGCAGGTTCGCAGGGAGTCATCATTTTATGAATCCTCTGTAATAAATTTGTACACAAAAATATCTTGGTTTAATCAAAATGTTCCGGGTTTCTCTTTTGACGCAAGTTGGAATATTGGCGTATCGATGGATATGTATTCACCTCTTGGTGTGTTCCAGGCGTAGTCACATACATGTATATTATGTAAAGGGGTACGCAAATGATGGAGGACAAGGTTAGCATCCAACCAACAAAGATGGACCACTCAGGGTACTTGTAATCTGCTGTATTGAGTTCTTCATACGCGAAAAATGATGCTATGAAAATTATCTGAGAAAGAAGGAGATGGAATCAAATTAGAAGTTTCCGTCGCTCGAAATCGAGAGAGCCATTATGAACCGTGACAATCAGGTAAGTAGACACCACTGATAGAAATCAGACACAAAGGCACTCACAAAAATAAATACAGGACTAATAAAAGTCCAAATGACCTTCCAGAAGATATGTGGTTGCTTTCCAATCATTTTCTCAATGTCCCCCGAGAATCTTTCCACGCCATACAGCCAACAAACAGCAGCTGCTTCCACAAACACCACGAAAATAACAGAAATGCCAGGGCCATATGTTGTGAGGAAATTAACAAGGTAAGCGCCACCCTGTAGAAACATAATATTAGCATAAATGTATTATCGATAAATTAGTATCAAGAATGCTAGTGACAGGTTAGTAGGTCCGTTGTGAATCCACACGGTCCTTGTATTTTATTAGGGAAACGACAGTAAAAACAAAAATAAAAAATCAATTGCCCCTCCCATCATTTCTCAGTCTTCCTTGACGTTATTTAACATTATTTCTACAATATAATTGACATGGAATTTGCGAATAGAGAAAACCTGGGTGCAGGTTGGCAAAGAACCGATAAAAACACACAACATTTTTAAATCAATTTTCAAAGCACCCCAAAATTATGGAGATTTAATTTACCGATCACAATTGTAGTTGTGTAACAAAATACAGCATTGCACACCGGCTGTATTATTACCTTCAATGCCTAACTTGTCAATGTCCTTGTTCTGCATCTTTGCCATGTAGCCAAGTACGGAGAATATGACGAAACCGGCCAGGAAACTTGTCAAACAGTTAATAGTGCTTGTAATAATTGCATCCCTGCGGAATAAACAGATTAGAAAAAGTTTACCAGCTTTTTCACAATTCACTTCTCAACTTCCCAACTCTGGCTAAAATAGAATAGCGAGAATACCTGTAGCAATTATTGTGAAATTTATTGTAACTTGACAAAGCCAGTAACGTGCCGAATCCAGGCCCAAGTGAAAAAAATATTTGGGTTGCAGCATCTATCCACACCTACACATTCCATCATACATTCTTTAAATTCATTACAGGTTTACTAATCTACCGACAATAAGCCTAAATGTACGTTTCTTGCTATTCCAAATATGAACACCAAACCGCCTGTGTTGTTCCTCTTTTCCTAAAACTTCTGTCTTCTTCCTTCAGCAAAACACTTTGTTTAATTAACTTTTTTATTTTTCCATTCATTTCCTTTCCCCGAACAACATCTCAAAACAACACGATTTATAAGAACTTGCTATAACGATAAAGCATACACATAATAAAATAATAATCAGCGAAAGTTAAAAATCAACTTTTCTTCTTTATTTGTTTGAATCCACACTCCGGATCGAGGAAAGACTGTTTGTACCTTCCCTTCCCAACTAAATGGTGAGCCGACGAAAGAAGGCACTAAAATAGTAGGTATAACGCGGAGATGGCAGCATTATTAGGCAAGGAGAGACAAAGCACACCAATAAAAGAAAAAGGCACGGAAGGAAAAAGCAGTAAAAATCCTAACTTCAGAGAAGAAAGCTGCCAATAAAATTCAAAGTGCCAGAACAAGATTCCATAATGACTTGTTGAAGAAAGAAGAAGTCACTAAAAGAAAATAAAAAAGCTGAAGCTGAATACATACATGGCATATATATACAAGCGCGTACATTATGCAGCAGACAATAAAGCCAAGTAAGTCATGCAGCAAGGAGCACGCACGGCGGCATCCGTAAAACCAAACTTTTCTCCACGACGACGACTTCCATTGGAAATAGCGACAAAGAGAAAGCAAAAATGCAATAATTTATTATACTGCCTTTAAATGCATTCAAATAGATTTATTTATGATTTGGTATACATTCTTCTGCGTATGTTTTTATTGCGTTCGATCCTTGGGTGACTTCTCGCTCGTCAAGTACGTAAAATGTAAGCAGAAATTTAATAACAATCTTGTTATTAAATTCTACTTGAACTTCAAATCACATATGCGAGCAAATATAAACAAAGTCAGAAGTAACTGACAAACTTGGACGGTCTCCCTTGGGTCAACGTAAAAATGCACTGGGTAAATAAAAGTAAAATAAAACTTTGAGAAGTAATAGAGAAAGTGAGCACGTGATTTTTAACGTGAAACCGGTTTTTACGGCCAAGATTAACAGCGCGCTATTGATGAAATCTGCACCTCGTAAAAACATCATTGCAAACTGCGACTACTATTGGTTCCTGTAATTGAGATGAGTTAGCAGAAATGAAATATAGTCGCAAAGGGGTAAAATAAGGATTTGGAGGAATTGAAGGAAGGAAAAGCGAAAAGAAAGTAATTATTTATAACGAAAGGGTAATTGCATTTACAAGTCGGTGGGAATTGAAACGGAAAGCTTTGCAGGTAATACCATTGCGATTTGCGATGTTTTTTGTGTTGAATGGTGTTGACCTTGTACCACCTTGTTATAATATGTGGATGTTTTCAAAATGAAATGAAATCTTAACAAGCTCCAACTAACATTTGGAAGAATAAATGACTTACTTTAAGCGTATACAGTTTATCCCATTTTGGCGTCAAGTAGAATTTTATCCCTTCGTCTGCCCCGGGTAGTGTAATACCACGTCCAAGAAGAATAAACAGAACGATGTATGGTGCAAGTGCAGTGATCCAAACCGCCTGAAAAATAAGCAAACGCAATTAGTATTAAAAATCATACAGCCGCATAACAATCTTGATATCATCAAACAATCCAGTTCCAAGTCCTTCAGATATGTAGATGTAATGTAGGATTTCCTGTTTACTTATCACAATTACTGATAGCAGTCTTTGAGCAGTACGTTTTATGAGATTTTAACTAGACGAGAAAAGATGGCAGGAAAACCAACATTTGTCAACGGGGAAAACAGTCATATATCACTGGACTTCATTTTGAATACCTGCTGAACAAAATATCCCGGTTAGGTAGAATTTTTATTTTCTTGAGAAACTACTTGTTACTTGTAGCCTACATTCGCGCATTACTTCCACTAGGTTAAACAAATATATACGAATTGCATAATTGACTTTTCAACTTTTATCCACGATATGATTCCAGAGATCATAATAATAATGAGGTACATAATGATCATCATAATTCACCCTTAAATTTATCCGGTCTACCTAATCCGGTAACCCAGTGACGAACATGCACCTCTGATTCTAGTACACGTTACGAGGGATTTGCGATCGAGGTTAAGATGGGGAGAGGGAGAGAGAGAATCAGAGAATAACAAAATTAAGGACTTTTGAATGTAATGGGAAAATGAATTAAATAAATATTTACTTCATGTTCAAAAATATGCACTGGTCACAAAAACCTCTTTGCAAATCGTGCATCAGCGTAGTGATCAAGGCTTAAGTAATAAAAAGTGGCGGGAATATTTCAAAGTGTCGTCTCCTCCGACCACTACCACTTCCATTTCATTTTGTTTGGTTTTACTCCGTAAACCATCAGTGAACCAAACGTTTAATGTTTTTTTTCTCGAGAAGTAGACTCCGACTCCGACTTTTGGTCTTTTCAGTCCCTCCATGAATTATTCAATTTCACCATTTTTCCGTATCACCACCATCATCACCGTTATTTCTACCACACTGAACAACTACGGTGATCGGAGTTATTACGAGTATTACTACAAGAGGAGAGAGAGAGGGTGGTGGTGGAGAGTTGAGTGAGAGCACACGGCACCCATGATGAAAGAAGGAGCCCTAGCACTACGCCAGTGAAAGAGGCAAGTGAATTGGTTTGTAGTTTGTGTAGATGTAGTACCATATATGCACTCCACTTGATATCAAAGTAGCGAGAAACTTTCCCTGTTTGATGTGCGTACACACAACTATATAAATGTGACTGATGCGTTTAACCCTTTTTGTTTCATTTTTACGACTTGTTGGATCCTTCAAAGAGTGTGTGGCGCACTGTGGGTTTTAGGTAGGAAATGGATGATCCTACAAGCCCAAGTAGTACAGAGATTTACGGATCTCTAGAAAAGCAATGATATCGAAAGATATTCGCCGAGAGAATAAAAAAAATCACTTTCGCCGCCAAAAAGCCGCACACACGCTCTTCGTTTACTTCTTCGGGTTTAAACGTATTCCATAAATACGCAAAAGTGTTGTTGAATCGCAATCGAAGAAGAGAGAAGATGAGATTAGATTCAAATAAGCGTTTTAACCACTTCTCGTTGCATTCATGCATGTCTCTGGAGGTTTTGAGAGCCATTTTCGTTTCGTTTTTACTTTTACAGAGGGTGAGAAGGAGCTAGTTGTGCCTGGTTCAGAAACAAGGGCATATGCTCCACATTACATGTAAGCAGGTAGTAAGCACTGAGAGTAGTGGTATCAAATGAGGACACACACACACACACACATACGACCAAAGGGAGGATGTACTACCATTATTCAAAATGTAATTCATCATTGGGCATCATTTAATGAATCCTCTCATTTGGCCTCCAAGTAAAACGGGCTACTTGGAATCTAATCGACACTCCAAATTCGATTCCGCTTATATTTATGTGGTTTCGTTTATAAAAGCTAATGTTGTTTGGAGAGGCAGTTTTGTCGGAGGGTAGTTGATATGATGCTAGTGCTGGAGGAGCCGCAACTCCTCTATTATGATGACTTTTACGACTAATGGAAAATTTAACTAAAACACACCCTGAGTTGGTAAATCCCTCAGTGCCAACCACAAACCCTTTTTTGGTAAACCGATTGTAGTAAAAAGGCGTGCTAACGAAACAATAAAATGTATGTGCGCACACACACACATCCCTATTATGGCATTGTTTTGGAAAAATGGTGTCAGTAATAAAACTTTTGACTGCAAATTGAACGGCGAGGAGGGTAATTAGCCCAATGACAAGGATGAGAGAACGCATTGCCCCAAAATGATTGGAAAGGCAAGTGCATTACGATGTCGATTGCAAATGACATATTATACTACCTACCATAAAATGAAGCGGAGATGTTATCCTCGTTTCCAGTTTGGGTTGCTGAGAGGGAACGTAAGTGCGAGGGAGGAAGAGAGGAAATTGCTTTGAATTTTAAATAACATTAATTTCTTTCTATTCTCTTTTCTCCTGCTTGAACAGTAGTTCAAGCAAATAGTATTAGTCGTAGTAGTGGAGGTAGTAGCAGTAATGTAATTTCTCGTAGAGCAAGCAACCTGCACAAGTCTGGAAAATCAGTGTTTGTACGAGCCAGCCAAACCTGCTCGATCATCAATACTCATATACCTCTATCTACTAGCTCCCTATCACCTATACATAATATTAAAATGTATTCTCAATTGTTATTAATACCAATCTATGAAAACTGAAAAAGCCAGTAGTGCCACCAACACCACCGTCTCGACTCAACTCCCTCAGACTTTTCTCTAGTCTCCTCCAACTGCGGTGATAATGAACGCAGAGCTAATAACAAAGTAAAAAGAAGCTAGTATAGACGGCCATGGTAGTCGTCGTATGCCCAGTAAAATCTAACCAGCAACGACGTTCCTCCATTACCTAAACAGTATATAAATCTAACTGCTCCGTATAGGAGTAGCACATGGCATTTGTAAAAAAAAGAAGTAAGTGGCTACGGAGAAATGGCAAGGGAAGACAGAGATACACCGAATATTAATGCTGTGTATCGGGGCATTTCGATCGACGTGGTATAGAAATGAAGAAAAAAAGAAGCCGCTACTATTGTTCTGTTTTGATGTCAGAGTCGCTTACAACGAACAAGGAAAGTGAGGGGAGCCCACAAAGATAAACATTTAAGTGGGAAGATCCTTGTTACAAGTTAAATTGCTATGGATATGGAGGAAAACAAGGAACGGCACACGGTGGTGGCGATGACCTGCTGATGAATTGAGAGAGAGAAAAAATAGTTTTAGTAAAAGGCGGAAAGCAAGGCAATATTTTTAGCACAAGTATCAGTGGTCGCCACCGCCGTAAAAGTAAATTCATTGTCAGTTTGTGATAATATTATGCATTATTATATTATTGAACAAAAAAATGTGTGGTGTGGGGTAGGAACCGGGCATGAAAAGATAGTATATTTTAGTGAGAGAAGAAAAAAAAGTAGTTGGATGGATGTATCCAGAGGAAGGACCTGTCGACTGACCTGCCATTTACTACCGAATAACTTCTCCAAAACATACCTGATAAATGCACTTAATATAACGCGTCCAGTTTTAATGTTTTTGTTATATGTAGCCCCGCTTCATCTTCTGTTATATGTCGTTGTTCGTTGTGGATTCTGTTAGGGTGAAAAGTGAGAAGTCGGAGAATTCCAATGGAGTGAGAGAGAGAGAGAGAAAGAAGTAGGGAGTAGAAATAAATGGCGGCAGTGATAGAGAAAAAGGGTTTAATTTCGGTAGTGAAGGTGCGGTGGTAACGCAGTAAGGGCGTAGCATAAGCAAACCAGAGTTGGGTAATGGGAGCTTATCGCACTAAAACAACACTGGGCGCTATGCTAAGAATGGGTAGGGCTAACGAGTATGAGAAAGTAGCCGTAACAAGAAAACTTACTTTATTAGACAATCGGCGAATAACTATTGGATTGGCTATTTTAGTTTATCCATACACATATGTTACGTAATAAATTGTTAAATGTTCTTGATAATGTGCAATGGTCAGTCCATATAGCTATTATGTATTTCATTAATTTATTCTGGAGGTAATGTATCAAAAATGGTACAAATTGATGCCGCTAATTCACATGATAAATAATAGCTAATTGCTTTTCTAAAAAAAATAGCGGTCTCCAGAGTCACCCGCCAAACCTAACCTAACAGTATCAGATTTTAGAAACCCAGATTAATAGTAACGTTAATCTATTCAATAGCTTTCCTTACATATGTCATCACTTTATAATTTTCTGTTAAAACTACACCTAATAGAAAACATTAGCGGCTAGAAAGTATCTTGAAATTCTGATGCATTTCATTTCATTTGGATGATGGTGGCGTAGTACATTTGGTGCGTTTTGCCTTCAACACTACCGTTAACGATTTGATACCAAACAGACCATCTAGAGATTTCCCAACACTGCACTGCCAGATCCTGCCTTTCGTTCGTGCCTTGATACACCGGTTGCTATTGCTACTACTTCTGCTGATACCAAAAAAAGAAACTGGACTGACTGTAGAAAGAGGGTGAGTGAGCGAGTGCCAATCACGAAGAAGGGAAACTATAAGTCAATTCGATAACAATGTACATCAACGCTCTTCTTTTCCTCAAATGCATGCCTTTTTATTTACTTTCTGTAATATTTCCATTTTCAGCGAATGTCCCACACTACAAATACTACACCATGCGTGAATTTCTTTCCCTTCTTCGTTTGCACACTGTTGAGATTTCTAGAAAAATGCAGCCACCGCTGCATTAAAGTTTACTTCTACTTTCACCTAGAGCGTAAAAAAGCTTTGAACTTCACGAACCTTTACACACTTCACAGAAAACCTGGAATATTATGAACTTTACTATTGACTATTATTATAAAGCGGCATATTTTAAATCCATCACACCAACCTTCAAATTTACATTTTCTGTGGTTCTCAGAATCCTTACCCTAGTCTCTTCATGCAACAGACGCGGATCGGAAAAGAATATATGGGGAGCAGAGTCTTTCCTGCATGTAATGCCCGCTACAGATACTATTTACTATCATGACACTACCAAAACAGAAAGAAACGTTACGATGTAAACGTTAATTCACTGAAGACCAGCACTCTATCATGTTTGGATCACTCAATTCCATTTATGAAATTTAACAATTATGTTACCATCCCAACAACACAATAGCCAATTCCATCTTTTCGAACGTCTGATGTCCACCGATCAAAAGAAGATGCTTTAAAAACATGTAAGTAAATGACATGGCCAACGAACATGATGCCAACAACTGAGACCCGACATGTTTGTATCGCAATTGACATTTCTGCTACGTGCTCATGAAAGCCGTGTACCCTTTTGCTTTATCAAGTTACCTTTCCAGTGCTGCGTACCCCCTTCCACAGGGAAAAATAGACAAGGAGAAAAACAATAAGAGCACAACCGACAAGAGGCCATACAATCTCGCCCATACTATCCAAGCCGTTCGACATCTGCATTTGTAAAACTTTTCTCCTGAAAATAAAAAATAAAAAAAAACATTACGTCTTCATGTCAAATTATGTCATTTGTTACAAATATTATGCTTATTGGCCCATAAAATCTCAAAGAACTGGAAGAACAATGCCATCATTTACTATTTTTATTGCAGATACACACAACCAAGTTACTCATTCCGTTTTCAAGCTGTTATTTTGACCAAATCAACACGGATAAAAGAGCAGTCAAGTGATACAGGCAATAGGACTAAGTGCTTAAAAAGGATTCATTTCACAACAATTAAAGTAACGAGAATCAATCATTCCACTCATCCTGTCACTCCCAGCATTGCACCCCACCAACGAAAACTTCTGTAATAAAAAAACGCTAAGAAAAGAGGGTTGGCAGGTACTCTCCTTGCGTACAAAAAAAATTTGGTACCATTCCAAGTTCACTCACAAAGACAAAGAAACCAGAAAACTGATTCTACTTTTTACAGATAGTTTCTCCTTGAATGGGTCCGGAGCAGGAGAAAATTGTCTGGTATGGTGATTACATTATCTGTCTTTTCTTAGAAGAGTGGGTACCTTCTCGCACAACTCTTACTCGTTTCTCTCCCGTTTCCACTACTTCAGCGGCAGCCACATCCAACCAAAACCAAAATGCTGTCTTATAAAATTATGCTCACTCTACTACCACCAAACCGAGCACGGGGAAAAAAACTTCATCATCATTATTTTCGTGGTGATAACGATGACATGCAAATGCTGCAAAAGCGGGGTATTTATTCAACCAAGTAGTAATAAAGCTTCTACTATTTACTGGCTACTTTTCCACAAACTACACACTCACACACACACCAGCATAGCAGAGGGGGAGAAAACGTAAGAGAGTTGGAGAAAGTGAAAGAGAAACGGGCCACGATGCATGCAACAGGAAGAAACTTTCCCTTCCTTGAGGAATCATCATCACTATCTCCACATAACTTTGAACTAGACCTTTTATTCTATTGGAAGGAAAAACATGGAGAAAATCAACGCAAGAAACTAATTTTTTAACATATTGATTTTTCCTTAAAAATAACCTTTGCAACGGTATTCATATCATTTGCGGGTTTGCATGCAGGGAAAACTGCGTGAAAGGTAGACACGGTAAACAATGCGGGGAAGTGTAATTGTTGGCACTTTTTATATCATGCATTGTGCCTAAAGGTATGTTAGGTAGGCGGATTTAGTACGAAGGGGTAGAGTGACCGGAGGAGCAAGCAGAATGTACTCTTAAATTAGGTATTAAATGACATTTAATAGCTGGGCTTCATTTTATTAGTTTTTTTTGCATTTTACTACTCCCACGAGAACAAATAACTTACTCATAATATTCTTTTGCTGGGCTGGTGGTCTCTCCGAAGTTTAAAATGGTCTCGTTTGTTTCTCCGTCAATGTTTTCTACCTTTAGCGCCTCTTGAATTGCTGTGATATTAGTGCAGTTATCCGTGTTCCATGGATTATCACATGAAACCCAAGGAAGCTCCGATTGAAAGGAATGAAAGAGGTAATAAACTGCCCAACTGATCACCGTGTTGTAGTGCATGCCCACGTATAAGTCAATGATGCAAATGGCGTAGCCGATCCCTACGGAAAATCCATAACATTATGTGTGTATATATATATATATATCCTTGGAATGATAATAAGGGTAAAAGAACCATTAAATAAAATTAGCATCACACCGAAATAATTCAATGAACAGCAGCGGATGGAACGCTCAAAAGCAGTATGGACTTTATCAGCACAATTAGGCGGGTATTCTATTCAGGTAACAATGCACTCTTAATTATCCTTCACTCTACCAGCAAATATAAAACATGGTCAAATGTAGTGTACCACTTGTGAAGCAAAACCCGGTTATCCTTGTACTGGGTTAGCCACCGAACATCCTACGAAGCCTTAAATGGCAAAAGTTATACCTTCTACAGCTAACGTTGCCATTGCCACTTTTGCTAAGCACATTTTATTCTATCCCTGGCATGGCACACAATAGTTTAGATTCAGGTAGAGAGCCTGACCATTTCTATCTGCAGATCAGTTTATTGTCAGTAAATGAGGTGGTGTTCAACCCTGACAGCTATTCGGCTGGTGGTGGGCATTATTACTGTCCAGAGATGAACCAGTTCTTGATTTAATCCAGCATACCTACATTCTCTACCTCTGTCGTATTCAATATTTTTCATATTTTTTTCTTCTTCTTCCTACGCTGTTTCCCCTGTTGGATTCCCGATTCCCAGGTTGAATTCGCACATGTATACATGCTCTGTCCAACGTGCAAGGAAGTCCAACATCCAATAATAAAATTTGACATTACTGCTCCAACTTCAAAAATACACCTTTACGCCAGTATACTATTCTGAAGCAACATCACATTAAAATTGTATTCATTCGGATTCCATAGAATCTAAATTGCTTCTCAAAAAGGTTCCACTTCG
Source organism: Callyntrura sp. NNG-2020 (assembly GCA_027744055.1). Classification (NCBI taxonomy): domain Eukaryota; kingdom Metazoa; phylum Arthropoda; class Collembola; order Entomobryomorpha; family Paronellidae; genus Callyntrura; species Callyntrura sp. NNG-2020. Next base: position 17,385 of record JAHZNE010006257.1, read on the forward strand.
TTGCCAGCATAAACGAACGGAACATCACTACTACCCATATTTACCTTTTCCTCCCTTCTGCTCGACAGGCAAGGGGAGCTACCATTCAGCAAAATAATATTAGCATTATTTGACATAAAATAACCACTTCTATGTGATGCAAAACGGGGAGAGTGATGATGTTCGCTTGTTTGAGAACTGATACCTGTAATGTAATATTCAGTTTTGTTGCGTCTTTTTCTACGTCGGATGTAGTTTGACTATTTTTTTTCCAGGGAGTGAAACGAATGCTGATAATGAACTCTAGCAGAGTGAACACATTTTCATGTATGCCGCAGCGGAACTTTATCATCGTCATTCTACAAAATCATTTAAGTCACATTCGTTTTGGAAATGTACTGGGGAGAAGGAAAAGGGAGAAAGAGAGAGAGTGAGGGACGAAGGTAAGCAGAGGTTGTTACAGCTACACACGCTCCTGTGATGAAAGTGGATTTTGGTAATTGGATGTCCGCAACTCCCTGGACAATCGTTTACGACAAGGGTGAATCGTGCCATTTAGCTTTTTGTTCTGTCATTGTTATCTTTCCTAACGTCCTCATCATTTTCCAAGTGATGATAATAGTCTTAGTTTCTCTTCAGTTACATGCCCTCTCTCTCTCTCTCTTTCTTCAAGTGTCAATTCTCCTAAACTGTTCGATACTACCGTGAAAATAATACGGCTTTGAAGAAAAAAATCATTCTCTGCAATGCATATCATCTTCCAACACTAGTTGGTTGGATATCGCTTCACTTTTCTACTTCAACTTCTGTTACTTATTATTATAATACCTTGTCCTTCTTCCTTAGCCCCACAATCTGTGCTACTTGTTCGCTCTTGGTGTGGATTTTACTTTTTCCTTCACTTTTTTCCAACTTTTCTCTCCTATTGCTTTCCTATTAAGTCGACTCTGTCTTACAGACCTACGGATCAGGATATCAGATCAAGACTGTGTCGCAGAAAGGCAACATTCATTAAACTGCGTGTGGACTGGGGGATGTTGTTTCCTTTTGACTAACAACTTTGCTGACATGACTACTTTTCTTTCCTTGTAGTTGTTGTTTGTCTTTGTCGTGTCACTGGCTACCAGGTATTAACGTGTTGTTTCTTTCCTTCGTTTCGCGAAATTTTTTAGGTTATTAAAGTGTCTCTAAAAGAGCAAGTTTTCCTCACTTGCAATCAAAAAGGTAATGACAAAAAAAAGGAGACAAATGAGAGAGGAAAACAACAAATTGATTAATAATAATTGGACTAGTAACAAAAAGGCAGTGTTCCATATGTCGACTGTAAAAATGACGACGATTTTTAAGCCTTCACAAAGTGTCAGATAAGAAATTCGACGAGGGAAATACACAACGGCAATCTATCAAGTGATCGTTAAAAAACTTTGTTTTCTTGCACCAAATGGGTTTACTTGAAAGTTTAATTAGCGTTTAACTCGGTAAAAGTACAACCAATATAAGATATCCTTTAAAGTAAATAATAAAGTGCGGTAAGTGATCTGGCAAATCCATTTGGTGCAAGATAAACAAAGTATTTATTGATCAATTTATGGATTGTCGCCATTGTCGGTGTATTTCTTTAATCGTGGAGGACTAAAAAAAATTGTCGTCATTTTTACAGTCGACATATTGAACACTACTAAACAAAGAACTCGACAAGCAAAGTCGGGAGCGGCAATACCAGCTAAAAAACTTTACTGTTTTAGCGTGTTCAGTTTCCCCTTCTAAAGATGCCCACTTCCATACTTCCATACATATTATACGTTAATCGCGTATCCGTTTCCAAAAGATAAGTGATATATGATTTTAGTCTATTCAATATTTCTCCACTGGAAAATTTTCCCATACATTTATGAATTAAAAAAGATGAGATTTCAATATAAAATGCACCTGCAAATGACAGTTATTGTGGCCATTTGCGGCTACAAGTTTGTCGGCATAAAAATGAATGTCTAAAAGGGCTGTAATAACATTATATCTTAAGGCAATCAATCAATAAATCCTAAAGCCGACACATTAGCCTTAAATTAGTACATTTGCAAAGGGGCCGATAATTTTGTGTGCCACCATCACAACCGAACGTGTGTAGAATTTTCCATGAAAATAAACCAGTTTATTTGGTCATGCAATCAAGACAAAGTGGAGTGGGCTAACAGGAAGCGTTGATAAAAGAGAAGCTTTTGGAAGTATCGAAGCTTCCAAAAGTGGTCGGATGTCATGTAGCATCTCCCATCACAAACCATGTACATAATATCTATTCAACAACAGCCCAACTATATGACATCCTTTTGTTTACTCCCGTTTTCTCATTATTCTACCAACGGCTGTCCCAGCCGTACTGTCATCGCATGTCCCAATTTCCGTTTCTCACCTCTTTTCTTCATCACACGAATTGCTCTGTTTGCACAAGAAGAAGAAAACAAAGGATTTGTCAAGTATTTCACATGCTCTCTTCCCTTTTATGGAAGAAGTGGCAGATTTGGTAAATAAATTTAGTAGACACAAATAAATACCACAAACGGACGCCAGTACACAACTATAATGTTGTACACTTGTGTAACAACAGGATGACGCTGTTGAGGCAAAATTTACACTGCTGAACAGACAACTTACTAATGCAACTCTTTCATCTATCTCGTCATTTTCCCTATCATTATCGTCATAACGCAAGTGATTGTCCGTAAAATAACATGCAATCTTTTGCGAATGCTTTAAGTTGTCATCATACATCAATTATGTTCTCACAACGGTATGCTTCTGAATGGCACAATGGCTTTGGTGTTGCTATCTGCCAGGAACTGGCACAGAATCACCATAGCAAAACTGTAAAATATTTTCTGCGTACGACAGACAAAAACAGACCGTCATCATCGTGTCGGAGCAAATCAATAGATACCATGTCCCTCTAAATAAGTGGAAAATTATTACTAACAGAAAACAGCATCGTAATTTTTAAGTGCATTCTTGTCTCCAGACTCGGCACATAAAAATATTTATATAGGCAGGGTAAATGATAATGAGGTGAGTCATGGTTCTAAAATCAAAGCTTGTCATGTACTACTTGTGTACTATTCCGTTTTCAGTCTTCACGTCAAGACAATTTTACGAGTAGGTTTTACGTGCTATATGAAGTTACGCAAACCCGCCTAAATTATTTATTTCGTGAACACCATCTCTCTAAAGTTAAAAATATGTAACCATTTGCTCGGCATTCTAATTGATGAACTACATAGTACTGTCCACCACTGTCAACAGTTTGATCGTAGTAAGTAGTGCAAGAGCTGTATAAAGGGCATCTGTCACACAACTTCCCAAGTCCACAAAACACGTAGAGTCATCATCGGGTGTCGGTTTCCGTTTTCTATTTTAAGCTGCCCGGGCAAATTACTCAAAGAAGCTTAAGGGAGAAGCAGCGGAGCAGTCTAAATGCAGTGAATTTGGGGCATAAAATTTGAAACTGGGAAATATAAGCAGCAGAAAAGTTTTGTAGGGGTTTGTCCGAGAAAAAAAATCAATTTTCTGCCACGTCTGCAGCACCTCTTATCACTTGTTACGGTAAAGTGAATCTTTTATTCCTCTCTGTCTCCTCTTCACACAACTCGACTTGGTAATCTCCCACCGCACAGAGCAAATAAAAACCGCGTCGAGAAGCATCATCAACTGTGATTTTATTTCTTATTTTGTGTTTTCCTGTTTATTTGGTCAAAGATATGTATTTTACGACAAAAACTAATTGGCATATAACCAATGGAACGGAGGCCAGAAATTGTGTGCTTGTAAGTTGTTGGTTTGGATTTTTCGTTCAGTTGTGGGGAGGCTTCGTTGTCGCTCTTTGTGAGAGCCAGACAACATGATGATACCTTTGCTTCTACACACATTCCATGAAGCTTTTACACTTATCCGCTCATAGTCGTAAAATTTCTGGGAGCATCACTGGCGGTTTCCTTTACGAACCATGGCATGATTATGACTGTTATTAAAGCATTTCAAGAGTATAACCGTGTCCGCTTGGAAAAGCTTTTTCATATAGTGACGTGCATGACATCTGGATCAGTTACTTTCCCTCTCTTCCCAGGAATTTCAAATTTTCATTAAAGGTTATCTCTTTTTGTGTCACTTTGCAAAAAAATATGTGTAATTTTATTGTAGCAATTAAATTTTTATGATTGCGTTCCATTAAAGTTGATTTTACTAAAAGAAAGTGAAATGATATGAAATGCTAAAAACAGCAACAAATTGTTCGCCTGAAACAATTTGCAAACTTTTTGCAAAACAATATTTTTAATGTAGCGAGTAGCTCTAGAGCTCTTGGTTAGGCAAATCAAATCTCTCTGGTTTAATTTTTAACCTTACCTTTCAAAGCCGGGCAAATGTGTCTCCAGATGGTGATGCAACCGCTTCGATAGTATTGTCCCAAAGCCAACTCCATGTAGAAGAGGGGTAGCCCACCAAAGATGAGCATAATGCAGTATGGGATGAGGAACGCACCTGTTGAGTGAAACAAGAAACAAAACATAAATTACACAGTTATCCCTTCTTTCGTCGTACAAAATTACGAATCCACAAATACTCGAAACTTAACACATCCCCTTATGAAAAAAGGACCTTATCCAACAATGCACCGAACCTTTTCCAAAAGTAATCGCAAGCATGACAATAAAATAGTTTATTTTTCATTCTCTCTTTCTGTGATGTTTATTTTATTTTATCTTCTGAAATTCTGACTACTGTTGTGCCTTCTCGTTAAGAAAAAATGCAAAAAAATAATGTCAAGTATCAAAGTGCTTTTGACAGACGGGAATAACAAAAGCCCAGACACCTTAAATTGATTAAAAATTATCACAGTTCTTTTTATTTTCATAGAGCCAATGTGTTGGAAGTTGTAACTCACACGAAGCCTACATATTTTTTGTCTAAATTACTCCAAGATCAACTTAAGCAATGTATAGCGTTGAAACTCTTTTATATGTAGGCCTACGAAGCCAGAGCAATTTCTCCAGATTTCTCCATGTGTGCTCTTTTGTAAATTGCGAACCCGATAAAGTGCGGTAACAAATAATGAAAAGAAATTTCTAGACAAGCGAAATACTTCTACTTTAACTACGCAACACAACTAGATGCAAAAGAATTATAGTTATGCTTTCTATATAGATATAGCATTAAAATAGATAAAAAACGTGGCAGCCAACATTTTGCAAGGGTGAACCCAACTTCAGTTCAGAAGTTTGCATATTAATTTGGCGTTGCCACGTGGTTTCTTATCTTTTTATATGCCTTTTCCTTTCTATTCATAAAAATGTTGAAAAAATGCGCACACGGTGTGGGAGTGCTGAGTAATGCGAGTAATAAATAACGGCACAATTGTATCAGTATTTACATACCCCCTCCATTGTCGTAACAGACGTACGGGAATCTCCAAACATTTCCGAGATCCACAGCAAAGCCGATAACAGCAAGAAGGAACTCGATTTTCTTGTCCCATGTCTCTCGCCCATCACCCGCGAGTTCAAGAGTGTCAGTTACTGCTGCCTTGGCTACTGGCGTCGAGTTGCAACTTTCATTTGTTGCAGAATTGTTGTCATTGTGTCTGCCCGTTAAGCGCTGAGAGATGTTGTTTGCGTCCGGCTGGGCAATGCTCTCTACACTGCTCCGGTCACTGGCCCCGGTTGAATTTAGCATTGTTGCTGGATGTAAGTTTACACATCAATGTGGTCTTACCACAGCTCAAATCCTTAGAATGTTCGTCTTACAACTGGTAATAGTAGGGTGTCTTGTTTGATTTATACTTACTGTTTACCGCTCTAATTAGACTCAGAGGCGACAGTCGTGTCGTGTGTGGCAGCTGTAAAATCAAAATTTAAATACAAGATGGGCGTGTAAAAGATGAAAAATAGTACTCTGGTTAAGCATTGGGGAAGCACTACAAGTTGTCAAAGTTATTTTTCCTGCGACAGGAAATGAAAATTGAGGTACGCACGCGGCAATGTCACAATTTGTTTTAGTTGCTTCTGCATTGCATACCTGGAGGCTACTTTGGGTTGAAACGTGAATACAAACGAGACACCTTGTACATAATGGGAAATTACATCATAACTAAAATGACACTTTTTTCGTTGAAGTGCGAGAGTTGTAATACAGGCAAAAAAATGCTATGGTGTCGCCAATGTATTTAGGCGTATATATATGCTTGGCGTCTTCGTTTCTTCTACTTGACACTAGTTGACACTCGTGCACAAATCAGCAGAAAACTGTCTGTGCACCGTAATTGTAACAAAAAAAGCAAGGAAAATAGAAGGCATTAAGGGAAGTTGTAACTCTCTCGCATTTAATATTTTTCTTGTCTCATCAACTGTTGCAAAACTACTTGATTTGTGTTCATTTCTATATTATTTTTGAGCACGAATGAACTCTAAAATGACGGGAGTGAAGTGAGCTAGGTATATCTCTCTTCTAAAAAAAGTATCAAAATAGTAATTGGCCTTTGATGAATTAAGCGTCGACGTTTGTCAGATTATTTCTTCTTATGATCAGCTATACACAACATTTGGGTAAAGTAGGAGTAAAAAGGGAAGTTGTGTAACATCGTAAACCACGTTAGGTACCAGGAACTGTAATGTAACACAAAGTTGCTAATTTTATAAACTGTAATTGATTATCGTTTGAAAACGGTTCAACAGACACCAGCGCTTTAGTCTAAATGAGTTGGTTGAAGCATGACAATTTCAAAGTGCGAAGTGCTTCAATAAAAAGATTCTTACGGAAGAAAAGGCGAGTGTTTTACGTGCAAAAACGATATTTGTGCTCATTTAAAACCATTTGTGTATTCAAGTAATTCCACCCGTTAATTTCATTTTCTCTACAGGTTACGCATCCTGAATACGGAGATAGACGTTACGTTTTCGTATTTGAAGAAAGAAATTGAAATGATGAAAGGATTTGGTATTGGTGGCTGACGAGTCAACAAAACTTAGTCTCTGCTTTCTTGTCATCTTTGAATAAAAGGAAATGAATAGGTGCTTTGAAGGAAGCCATTTCAATAAATCTCCCAATTTTCGTGTCACAATAACAGAATTCCTTCGTAATATTTATGTACGTTTGTAATTTCGCATGTTGCTACCCTCATCATTAGCAGCAAATGGTCTTTACAACGGTGTGTGGGGTAACGTGAGACACCCGGCCCAACTGCGCATTTTGTTAGTATATTTTTTTATCATTGTTGTCTTTGATGCTTTGATTGAAATAAATTCCTACTTTATTTGTTCCTTTCCCCAGAAACTGTTAACAATGCAAGGAGAAGCTCTCATTATACGTGTTAGGAGAATTAAACCTTTGAGCAATACCCAGTAGGTATTACATGCCACCGCCTTTTCAACTTTGCTAGAAGCTTTATTGAGGAGGGTGTGAATATAAACGGATTTCAACGTTTTCACCACCAATAGTTGATACACTCAACTCTTTTTATCGAAAACACCAATGCTAATTGGGCGCATTATGGGAGGCATGCTTAAGCTTAAGGAATAAGCAACAGGGAAAACTCCAATGAATGTCATTAGCTCATTAATAGTGTCTTACCTTTGTGATTATTTAAATGGTGCCATTCATTTACAGACAGAAGTAGCGTGAACGAACATTAACGATAAGTGTGCACATTATTGTTGATATCATCTACTACATTGTTATCGTCATCCATTGCTACTAATTGCAGAAATGTACAACTAAAAAATGTTCTTGAAGTCTCTCCTGCATTCCATAGTAATACAGAGTGGATGTACTCAGTTGATAGTGGAAGTGGAGGATAGTAGTCCTTTACTTATTACTACGGTAACTGGGCTTAAATTAACGTGTTGCACTGCGGATCAAATTGATTTACTGTTCTTATTTCAATTTTGAGATGATTTTACCAGGCGAAGTACCTGACATGACGGTGTACGTACGAGTCAATGAAATTTGAGGGCAGGTAATCAAACTTGGTAAACCAATTATCACTTTCTACAAGGTGTAACACACTGGGAGGGCACGAGTCAAGAATCTGGGGAGACTTGAGAATGTTCGTTATAGAACTTGGTTTCTACCGAAAGTATACAACTTGTAGAGCACAAATTAGTTGATAATATGGTTGATATAGTGTTTTCTCCAAAACTGAGTTTTTTTTGTCTGAGTATAATTAAACGTTAACTTCAAATTTGCTTTTAAACCCTACCCAACCTGGAGGTTCGTTGTGATGGAACCAATCTAAATGAACTAATGCTGGAACCACCACTGCTACCGTCATCTTCACCTCCACCAAAGCCAGATATTTCACTCACCACGACCACCAGCTTCCTTGTTGGGTTCTTTGTTTCCTCCTGTTCGTCAGCACACAACAATGGTATCTTTTGCCTGCCTACTTTTTTCTCTTCCGTTCCGCTCTCCTGCTGCAGCAGCTGCTTTTCCTCTTGTCGTGTGGAGTTTAGAAAGGTGAGTGAGAGAAGCGGAGTCAAGATCAGCGCTGATGGTGTGGTGTGTTTTCTTGTGTGGCTGATGATCAACCCGTGGCGAGTGGTAGTACAGGGGCCTGACAGGAAAAAGTGGAAATAGGGATGATGTTGATAACGTTTTCATGACGATGTTACGAGAGGAATGATACATATAACAACGACGGCAAATGATAACTTCCAGAATACTGCTCACTTTCGTTTACACACGCTTTCCTCTCACTTTGCCAGTGTGCATGGCTTGCTGCTGCTCTTATATGCTATTGCAACTAATGTTATTCTAATGTTGTTTTTGACGGGGTAAGTTTTTCTTACTTTTCCAATTTCACTAGTTGGTGGGCTTGGTAGTAAGGAAGGATAGTTAGCGTGGAGAGGACGATCGCCACTTTGGCACTATCGCAGAATCACAACCGTAATTTTATACAATATAGTCGACGCGAAGTTAGGACAAGGAAAGATAGGACGTTGCTGAGAGGATCATGATACTAAAATTGTATGGAAAAAGATACGTGAAAAAACGTAAAGGTGACTAAACGGGAGCTGAAAGTGTTTTCCGAGAGGTGGGCAATTCTACTATTAAACGAGTGATATTGTAGACGCTTGGGCGGAAAACCACTTATCCTACCTTCATTCCAATGTGAAAAAATCTAGAATCGAATTCAATTCAACGATAATATTGATATTTAAATTGAAAGTTGTCATGTTGCTTCAGCGGAAAATATTTTATATGGACGGTATGCACATCTAATTAAAAATTACACAATCTCGCAGTTTACTCCGGTGGTGGGTGGTTGATCCCTATCTTGTTGTATCTCCGCTCCGGACTCAAAATCGCATAGGCATTACCGTAGCTGACCAAGAATGTACTTTGTACTCACAACAACATTCAAACTTCAGCAAACTCCTGTAGCCAAAATTGTAGCAAAATTCATGCAATAACACGCAGACACGTCAAACATGAAAAATGAGCGACTGAAAAATGCTTGTTTCATATTATGTGGATGTGAAAGTTAAACTTAGGATCGCGTAATAGTTTCATAATAAATTTATGCCGCTTATCAGTACAAAAAATTGTCGTATTCAAACAAAAGGAGACCATACCGTCAGTGCGAATTTATTGTTAAAGTTTTCCATGTATTCATGTATACAAGTTACATAACTGCTTCATGCGCGTCATTGTATACATAACTGGCAAAGGAATGAATTTGCTGCAAGGTTGATTTCAACATGAATGAGGGAACGAGGCAGTGTACAGGCAGACCGTCATTTACTTGTTGTTCATCTTCAGTCTTCCAGTTCCAGTTATGAAAGAGACATCATCATTGCACATTAAAACAAGTAATTCGACATTCGACAACTGCAATATTAGATTATTAGGTATTACAGCAGCGCTGTGATACATTAATGATTTTGTCATTCCAGGCTGTGTTGTCGTCCAGGCCGAAAAAGCAACGCCTACTAAACTTTTTTTTAAATCGATTCCCAAGGACCTCACCCTTGGATACAGATACCGAATTTGTCCAGGTAGCATTTTTAAATTTCAAATATCACATTGCACTTTTTTTTACAAAATGGTCAGCTTAACGCCTGAGGGTCATGATTGCTTAAAATATCACATTGAAAATGAACTTTCGTGATGTAAATGCACAGATGTTTTACGTCTGCGCTGCGTAATTTTATTTTAAAGAGTCTAATTTTTCAATGTCTGAGGTCCATTTGAATTTAAAATAAACAAAATTGCTGAAGTTGCTGGCTTTAACCAGTGCATAATCTTGAATTTTAGATGATACTGCATACCTGAGTTTTTTTCACTCATTTTACGAATGTCTGGCGACGGAAAACGGGCACTGTTATTAGGACATTTTCGCAGATCGAAATTAAGGAAGATGATGTAAGCTACAGATCAACAGTGACAGTCCTTTTGACACAATTTTTAAGAGTGATATAGGTTTGTATAGTATATATACGCCTTTGAAGTGTTTGACTGTACGAGTTTTCAAGATATTAGAAGATATGAATGTTGAGGACGAGTGTATCAAAAGCGAATTTCGTCTGTAGGAATTGTAAATTGATTCAAATCTGTCACTTTAAATCCATCAATTCGTACATTTTAGAGTTTGATTGAATTCGAGAGTGATCCTGAATATGTATAGAATATTTTTTTTGTAAAGTTCCAGCGGTGGTCTTGCATTTCTGTTGTTTTCTACTCTTCTGGTTTTCTATTCTTATTCCAGTTCTTCTGGAATTTTTTCTACTTTTTTCTAGCCTATCTGCTTAATAATATCTATCAACATTTTAATGCTGAGCCAATTCGGTTGACTTTTCACAAATTAGTACCTATTTTCTACCGCATGTAGCTTGATATTTTCTTACATGTTACAGCTATTATTATTACGAGTTTAATGCTGAAAATTCCACTTCAATAGCACGTAGCGTATTGGAAGCTTAATACTGTTTCTAAGTATGCTCCCTGGAGCTGTAGTGGTTAACTAATTGTGACCAACCTTGACAAAATTGCATTAATAATTTGCACAACATCTACTTATAATATAAGTTTGAGACAATTGGTTCATGTATTGAGCTTTAACCTTCTTTATGGCCCTGGAGGGTCACCTTCGAACTTGTCCGAGCTTTTTACCATAGCTATAGATTGGCGAAAACAGATTTCTAAAGTTCGTTAGTTTAGTTTTTTAAGTTTTATTTTGTCCTCAGACATACATATAAGCACTGGTATAGATCTAAATGGTCTTGCTGCGAGACCAAATAAATTCACTTTTTCAAATTTACATACCTGTCAATTTCATATTAGGGATCACCAGACCCCACGCGTGGCTAGCGATACGATATTTCGTGTTGCTTATGTCGATACAAAATATCAATGACTGGATATACCGGAATAAGAGCTACTTTCGCGCGGTAGTTAGTTAGTTAAATACTAACTTGCTTATTTGATACGTTATAATAACATTTACAAACCCCAACCACGGAAATTGAAATTAATGCCACTTATGTACTTTCTGTGCATCTAGTTTCATAGAAAATCGACAGCTAGAAATCTTACGAATATTGTGATCCAGGTTAGATTTGTTTAGTAATAAGTGGTTTCTAGTTAGTATGGCTTTTAGTACTTTATGTTGAACTTTATGCTATTTCAGTTTTAAAAATTGTGCTAAAAACAATTGCCACAAAATTTTTAATTTAACGTAACAAAAAATGTTGCAGTATTTATTGATTAAAACAGATTTTCTGTAACAGGTTTTAATGCTAGGCTTCCTACTAATCTACATTCCTGAAAACTTTGAACATTTTAATTATCAAAAACATTTTAAGCCATTTTAAGTAACATTTTAGCTACAATATTTACACGCTAAAGAGTGGCAACATCACGTAAATAATATGTATTCCACATGTCATTGTAATTTTGTTTCTTGTCTATATCGTATAACGAAATAAATTGGCAATTCAATTCAATTCCGGCTCAAACAGTCCAAACAGAACAATTCGACGTAAAATATTCTGGACATCTTCTTTCTGGTAGTAAGGAAGAAAGTGAATTTTCGGTTAGGTCCGCATGTAAAGTTCAACGCCCACTCCCAATTGGAGGTAACGTGGTAGTCAGATTTTAAAAGTTGACCAAGTCAATTCAAAATTTAATGGACCGAAGCATTTATGGGCAGATTCTGATCAGTAAAAGCCCTACTGCTGCATGGGGAATTATGTTCTGTTTTAATTTTAGATTAGGGTTTATTATTATAATTTAAGTTGCAGTTGAATGTAATTTAGTTTGTTAAGTTTGTGATAGAAATCGTACTGACGATGCGTAGTACCCCAACATCATTACCTATCAATGTAATGAGCAGACCTTAAACTTCTAGGTGAAATGAATGACGGTAATAGGCGCCTATTTATGTCCTAAAAAATGGTCAAACAGGCAAGAAAATATGCGATAAAAAATCTTTTAAAGCCATAAAAATGTAGAATTTTTACTCGAATATACGATAAACCACTTCAATTCAATTAGTGTTATTCAAATACTGTTCAAATTCATCTCGTAGTAACAAACAATGTCTTGTTCTAGGTTCGTTATAGTAAAACTTTGTCTTCTAGCCGATAAAATAGTTTTCTTTATACTAAAACTGCGTTTAACTTTTCCCATTGCAGATGGGCTAAGACTAGTAGTAAACTTAGATCATCTCCACTTAGATTTATACCATTTTTACATATCACCTTATAATCTGGGTTCTTTTGAAACACAGAATGTAACTTTTCTTGAACTGTACTTTCAGTTCTTGATAGATAAGGGCTCCCTTATGTATTTCGCAGACCCATATTAGAGTTACTACTTCTACCACAGTAAAAACACGCACTTACAATTTAACAAAAATTGCATCTAAAAAATTTATAATTTTAAGTTATCCCAGCAAATATATTCCTTGATTCCGTATTTTCAAAACATTTGTGAAGTATTCGTGTCTCTAATCTATCATATTTCATTATAAAATGCAAATTTATGTAAAAATGCACTTATTTTGGCCTGAATATGCGATTATGCACAAAAATGCTAAAATAGGTGAAATAGGTGGAAATAAATGC
>JAHZNE010006258.1:0-12700 GCA_027744055.1 Callyntrura sp. NNG-2020
GCTAGGTTACTGTTTCTACTACCATACGATGGCGAAAAAATGAAGTGTCTGAAAAACCGTGAAACAACAAAGTCCTTTCTCCTTTCGTCATCACCAAACCTTTTTGCCTGCATTGACATTACTATACATCGTTCGCCGCTCGGCGGTGGCAAGACATACGTCCGCGTACGACCCGCTTTTACTTCTTGTTTTGCTGCTTTTTGTTATTAGCGATGTGTAATAATGACAGAGGTTGTCACCTGAGTTAATTTCGATAAATGAACCAAGATGTGTGTTGTGTGTGTGTGTGTAGGTGAGGTGATGTCAATGTTTAAGGTTGCCTCATCTTAATGTTTACGTAACGCCGCAGCTTATGTTTCTCTCTATCTCATCCTTATCTCACTGTCTGTCTCTCTCTTTGTGTCTTCCTCCATCTTGTTTATCCACCAATTTACCTATGATACCAAAAATGCATCATCGTCGTAAACTTAAAGCTGCATAGCAGTGCAATAAAATTGTATTGTGTTTTAAGTGGTTAAGTTCATCGAGATGAGTTGAGATCTTTTAGGGAATGAAAAATCATCGAGGAGACATGCATGAGATCTTTTTCACTTCTCTCCGTCCATCTCTATCCGTTCGTTGCCAAGCAGAAAGGTTTTTTTTATTTTGCTTCTTCTTCGCTGTATATACTTCTTTTACTGTATTCTCACTCAAACACCAACGTCCCCTCTACGGCACCTCCACTGCTCAAAATGTTGAACGTATGATGATGCCTTTTTACACCAAAACCAGAGTCACAGTGAGCGTTCTCTCTCTCTCTCTCTCTCTCTCTCTCGCTGGTCTCTCCTCTAGAGAACGAACGGGGAGAGAGAAGGAGAGGTTGAAAAAAGAAAGGAGACGTGTAGACGTAATGCCTGCTATATGCTGCTGCATGCTGTTATGAAAGTTTCGTTGGTGGTAGAGTAAAATGCTGTTGCTTTGCTCTTACTTGCTGCGTGCTACAAAATAATTTTATATATTATAATAGTTTGTTTGGTTGGTGCGGTGGTGTTGGTACGCTTTTATTACATGTTTCAAGCAAGAAGGCGAAGTTTTTTTTTCTAGCGAACGAGATGGGCAGAACGAACGCGAACGTGAAATAAGAAAACGATACCAAATGATGTTATGATGACTACACAGACTACAACAGTACACTACTACTACCACAAGATCTAGAGTGGTTGCCTGACAGGAGGAAAATGGGGCATTGTGAATCATTCTGTAATTCCAACAACAGTCCAACCAAAACTGTTTTTTTCTGTCGCTCTCTCTCTCTCTCGCTTGCTCCGCTGCTCGTTGCTGCTTTTGCTACCTCTTCTACACTCGCGTAGTTGGTGGGTGACTTGTTTTGTTCATGTATTATGTGATGTGTATCACATTTAATTCTTCACTATCTCCTCTCTCCACCAACAACATTCTGCTTGCCCAATTCCCTTATTCCAGGCCGTCCTCACTCTGAACCAAATTGATTCCCCAGCAGCCTTTAAACTTTATTAACAGAGCCAGCGGTACCAAACGCAAACCAATGGTATTGTGTGTGGTATCAACAACCAAAAAATGGATTTGATTTGAGTTTAAAAAATAGATATATGCAATGCTATTTTACAACAATGGGTAAGGCTGAATTATGCATGAACATATTTTCAAATACAACAAGCGTTGCAGGGAAGACCAAGGACAAGACAAAATACAACTCAATATGTTTCGTTCGTAATATTTACGAAATTTTGGGTAATTACGAGGGCATGTTTCTGGAAAGGATTTTAAACTAGTTTTCGGGGTCAAATACACAGTGTAAAAATTTTAACTGAGGGCTTCATTAATTGGCATAAAAATAAAAGTGTAAACTTTATTGCTGGTTTTGACTATTCATGATGGTAGTAACATGGCTTGGTGATATGATGGTCTGCTAGGAAGCGATGGAAGTGCTATAGTGCTATGCTGTTGAATTTACGGTGGTGGGAGGAATTCTGAGGGGGAGTAGATGGAATGATGCTCGTAGCTTTGAGCTATACCCATATAGAACCTTACCTGTTTTGTATTTCTTCCACTGCTACCGTAAGAGTACCCATTTTATTCTTTAACGTCGCTGTTGTGTTGTAGTAAATATTTGTTGCCTGATTATCATGCGAATATGCTTGAATTGTAGAAGTAGACATAAACGTGTAACGTCGTGTTTTCACGTCACGTCAATAACCAACTCATAGAGACAGTAGCAATTCATGGTTACTCCTTGTTTGAATTAGAAGTCATCGTATGTTAGAGTCTGACGACTCCGATTTTGTTTAAATTGAAACCGACTGTTGAATGACTGTATATAGTTAAAATAGGCGGTACAACTTAAACTAAATAAACTTTCCCAATGTTTGTACTTCCCGGTGGAACAACTCCAAAGGAAATTGTACATTTACTTATCATCGAAATCATACAAGTAGCAATGCAATGGTAGTAATAATAGGGGAAGCACAATTTTATTTTCTCCCAATCACCATTAATATATATCATCCATCATAAAATAACATGGCCTTTACTTACTTGATGTTGACCGCATGCCAAAGCGATACGATTTTGCAGGGCGTTCAGTAACTTGAAAACGTTCACAATGTCAATTCCACTTCTAACTTGATGTGGGAGGAGCTGTTCAGGTGGAACCAGAAAACGCTGTGGTACATGTACAGGTTGTGCAAGGTATGGTCTTTTGGATGGTCCTGGAATGGGACTTAATATCATTTGTTGAACAGAGCTTTCAGGCATTGAGTACCATGTACTACCTCCACCACCGTAGAAGCCACGGGATGTGGAAGGCTGAGGCTCCATTTTCACTGTTTGAAGTTTGGTTCCTTCAAGTATTTGTGTAGTGTTGGTATTATTTTTATTGGGAGAGCAGTAGCCCTTTAGGGCAATTTATGGTGCTAGTGTCCTTTTTAATTAGAAGCACTTGTAACACTTTCTTCTGTTCTCTTAGCAAGTCATGGAGTTTTTTTCGAAAGTTGCCAAATCTGAGAAAAATAATTTTGTTCACACATACTAGTTTGATAGCGTATAAATGAGTTGGTTTTGGAAACGACCACACATTCACTCAGCTCGTCCGTCACTTTCAGACTCAGGACTCTCGTTTCTCTCCTGCTTCTCTTGTAGCTGCTCAGACTTCATAGGTGTTTCTCGTCTCCCACTGCCACAGAGAAGACGGCAGACGGGCAAAGACTCAATACACAACAAGGGAGACCAAGAATTGAAGTAAAATAGCAGGAGGAACAGTACAGGCATAGGTAGTGGTAGTATTGCTCACAGTATATGGTAACAGCAATGCAATGGTCGTTTGAGCTTTTTGCTCTCTAGCTAACTTTTTGTGCTGCTGCTGCTGCTAGAGTAGTAATAATAGTGAGTAGTGATGATGGTAGCAGTGGCACTGGCCTGGCACTAGTATTAGCAAAAGTAATATTGTTCACCACGAAGCATTTTTATGCGAATTCACAAAAAGAAGTATCTCATCGCATAGCTGATAGTCGTCGTTGTAATGGAATTGGTTGTTTGGTAGCAGATAAATTGCCAAGCTTATGCTCAGGGGCAAAGGTAATTTTCAGGGAATGGAGAAAAGTCGAGCTGAGGTTGCCTGCGTGCTTAGCTGACTAAAGCGTTCCCCTCCAGCCGTATTCCATTTTGCCAACTGGAGAGGGGTAGTGATAAACGATGTGTGTTTCCTCTTGTCGTTGTTATGATTATCATTGAACAACTATTTTACTGTCATCTTAATACGACTACCTACTACTACTACTACTATCCTTCAGATAATCCAGGTGAACCTTTCTATAAGTGACATGCGTGTAATTATGTTTTATGCTGTTACTGCTTGTTAGACAATCAAAAACTGCACGGTCGCCTCGCTACCGCTTATCAAATATTGCCCTATGCAGTTTTTTCGATAAAACAATAATAATACACAGCTTTGTTCTGCAGGAAGGTTTTCAGCAACAAATATGTAATATCTCTAATGCAATCCTTGGTGTCACCACTTCCGTCAAAAGTTTCTCTGTGATTGCGTTTCACGACAATGCAAAATGGCTGAGTTACAAATACATTATGATAATGACATACTACTGGTGGTGGTGGTGGTGGTGATCAAGACTAAATCTTTTGCTGACTGACACATCTTGTTCACTTTTCTCACGTCACTTGAGACTACACGGTGTAGAGCCCTTTGTCCATAACTTCTGGTATGATAAAGCAAAAAAAGAAGAATAGATAGCAAATGGTGCAAGATGAAGAGACGAACACTGCTTTGCTACCATTCGAATGGTTACGTGCTGCAGTTGAAGGAAAAGGAATCGGGAGGAAAGGAGGTGGATTCGTAATGATGAAAATAAGAATAGGGGAAAATCTTTTTGCTTCTTCTCTCTCGTCTTCTTCCTCTCCGACTCTCTGGCTGGACTAGTTTACTGAGCAGTGCAGTAGTTGGGTCTAAGTTGCGTTCTGTTGGCTTGCTTGTCTTTGGTAATGTTCCCATCTCTCTCCGTCGAAAGCATTTTGATGATGACTGTACTAGAGCAGACAAAGAAGACAACCCTGCATTGATATTAAACCATTGCTTTTGAATTTAAAGACGAGTTCTCGGTGGTGGTGGTGGTGGGGGCTGAGTGCTGATGATGGTTTTTCTTATATATGATGGTGGTGGTGGTGCTGTTTTCTCAGCCTGCCACTGCTGCTCCTACCCCTTGGAAGTAAGTTGAGGGATAACGTTGGAATAGTAGTATTTTATTGTTGGCGATATTGGTAACCTCCCTTTCAATGCAAACTTTTCTTTCTCTCCTTGCTCACACACAACTAGAAATTTCAGAAGATAGCTAGCTACCTACGTGTGTAACGTCCACTGACTGACATATAATGCTATATGGTGATGGTGACTGACTGACTGTGAGTCGCCCTTCTGAGCATGTTATTGCAAATAACCCTGTCTGTGTGTAAAAAAAGGATAGGGAAAACTCTATTATTATTACCATTTGGGTTTGTAGGAAACAACCGTGTGTGTGCACGGCACGGCATATTATGTTTGATACACATAATATTGTATTTGAATGCGGGGATGCCTGTTGTGATGGCAAATAAAGCAAGGTTGCGTTGCACCATGCACATTACGATTACCAGTACGTACGTATGACAAAAAGGCTGAAATGGGCCTGATCCTGTGTACTACGCTATAAGCAGCACTTGGCAATAACAAAAAAGAGATGGAGATGGGATTCAAAATATTACATTTAAGAAACGGAGCCAGCATGTTTGGTATTACGTATAAGAGAAAAGTGGTAGCACTCCTGTGTGGCAAGACAACAGCATTATGCAGCACATCGATGCACTCTTTTACACGACGCGACACAGAGCAACCGAAAATGTTGAAAGGATTGGTTGTAGAAGTATGTGCAAGTAACTTGTGTATTATTGCTCCATCCCCTTTTCTCCTCGGCAATAGCAATGATGGAAATGACGACGGTAGCAACGAGGTAAGCACGGTTCTGGTGAAGTTAAACTCATGTTTCTAGATACGCTCTTTTCTGTAGTTCACATCAGTACCATCTTCATCATCGTGAAGAGAGAAAAAAGTTGGATATACTGCTCCGTACAAAGCGGCAACTGTACCAGATTAACCATCTACATAAATGTGTACAGTGCGTGCGTGCCGTTGATTGTACGCTGGCACACTGCACTGTATGGAAACAAACGTGAATTTCCATCCAACAAAAACCTATCCAGAAAGTTGGATGTCTTCTCTTTCTCACACACTCTAACCGTCGGCATCCTAGTCCGTTCTTCTCCTGGCTGAGCCTTACCAGTTCTGAATTAGTCCCTCTGTATTAAACTGTGACATATAATAATATCGCCTTGTTACGATTACGATTACACATATTGTATTGTATGTATACACTCGTTAGAAAACACGTTCATATACCTCCATATTTCTATATAACTTTGCCAGCTCCAGTAGGCATGTACATCCTTCTGTATATAATAGGGGCTGTTGTAATAGAGGAGAGACCATTATTGGTCACTGGTCACAGGATCGAATGCACTCTTTTGTTGCCTGGCTCAGTTTTTTTTATTTACGGTTGCAAACGGCATAATTTTGCTGATGATGCTTTATTTGCCATTGTCACTATCATATATTTCGGTGTGGCTAATGAATGAATGCAGGAACGCACTTCCTCTGGACTGTGTAAAGTTGCAAGTAATTATGAAAATTTGGTGAATACTAAGGAGTGAAATATTTTGTATAATGCATATGTCGCCGCTACTTTTGAAATATAACTAATGGCAGTAGTTTTTCAGAAATGTTGCGGCAGCGATAATTTTAAGCGTTATTTCAAAACAGTAAAAAATCGTTGCGTACGCTTTTGTTAAAATCATATTGATTTAAAAAATAGGATATGGAATTTCACAATCTAGCTTTATTGTCTCTAGTGCAAGCCACATGTATTCAACTTTCTTGTGATATTTATGATTGCGATGTCCATTTGACTTGATGAACGAATCTAAGATGTGATATTCCAAGCAGTTTACAGAAAATTAAATTAAAGCATTAAGGGTATAATTGACACACCGTATCTATAACAAGCTATGTTTCGCGGCCCAATTGTCAAACGGACGCATTCGCGTACATGAAAGCATCTAGTGTTTAGTATAATATGATGCATCATTATGCTTATCATTCTTCTTCGTAAATACATGCGTACAGTTTTTGGCTCTATATTTTATACTGTGTATATATTTTTAATACTTAACTCTGCGCTCCTACCACTCTCTGCGATGAAGCTGCCATTTATCCAACAAATCCAGACAGGCAACAAAATTCATTAAAGGTACATACTAGTGAGAAGACGGAAGAAAGAATAGATCCATAGCAATGCTTTGTAATGGCAATGGTACAACTAGTAGCTAGCCAACTAGCCAAATGTTATGCTATAATATCTAGCATCTTGAGATAGTTCTTTGCAACTTCATACATGAAACATTAAAAATAGTTGCATTTATACCTTCAAACGCTTCAAACCTCCGTGAAGTTGCTGAAACGGAATCTCATGCAGGAAAAATTGAAGTCAAATCCATTGCCATTACGAGCCTACAATGCACAATGCAATTTTCAGACAAATATGTAGTCCCTTGGAAAATATGTAAAGAATACATGTATAAGATTTTTTCTCGCGTAAAATGTAGTCTCTTCCGAACATGCTCTATTTTAATGGAAAAATTCTTTCTCGCAAGTTTATTGAAAGCTATTACTGCTATAGTAGTGGTTGCTCATCTGTCATCTAGTTATTACAGGTGGATAGTATAGACGTAGAAAAACTTCACCATTCAGAGAACCACTGTAAAACAATGAAAAGCTGGAGAATATTTGTAGACGTGGGTAAACTCTTGCTTTTGTTGCAATGCTCGTTGTCAATACTACTTCATTTGTGGACACTAGCTAGTATGAAGAAGCACAAATTGGTATCCGTTTTGCCAGGATGGCATCGACTATAAATTATATTAGTTTAAAAGTTGGTTTATAGGTTCCCATTTTATTGTCTGAGACTGGGATTACTATAGAAGTACTACTGCTGTAATAGACCATCGCAATCACAATGCATTCATTTCATACTAAATGATGTGCTTTTAAAGCAGGACAGTCAGAGGAGAGCCTAACACTTATGATAGGATGTACTATGAAAAAGATGATAAATGAAAGCACGGAGGACAATGTGACGTGAACTGTGAACAGGAAGCAAATAATACAAAATGACAGTAAGCACTCCCTACTCCAATATACCGTTATTGAGATTGAGAGAAGAAAGTGACTCGATATGCATGACTGTTCTCAAGGATTCCATGGGTGACGGAAACATTTTTAAGTGTGCTATATGTATGTCGGTGTGTATTCGTGCACCGTATTCCCGTATACTTTTTCTCAGTTTTGACTAGTTACTTACTACTACTACACATTCGCACACAGTGTTCAAAATGGAGCCGAGCCAATGAAGCCTACTCCGTGGTTTTCGTGTTTGCTTTTGTATGCCCGGGGGCAAGTTATACAGAATTTTGTTGAGTGGTTAAAAAAAATTTAATATAAGAGCTTGTCCTGGTCTATATCATTCCTAGATTTTGGTGATGCTCTTTAACAAAATAGAAATAGCAATTTTCCAGTGCTTGCTTTCCTTCATTACCATCAGGGTTTCTACAAGCTTTGTAACCATGTCTAGTCTAATACTACTCTTTCCCAACTGGATTGGTAATCCCCATAAGCATTGCGTTTTTTGACTATTGAATATAGGAATACATTTATACAAGCCGGCAGTTGACAAATTTAGAGAGTTGGGAATTAAGTAAATACGGTTTTGTGAAGCAAAGGATGTTTTTACTCTCTTCTAGGTACTATGGAAAGAGAAATTTATTTGGAGCGACCTAATAGAATTTCTTCACAAATCTAACCGCCCCAAAGCGATTATTTTTGCTTCAGCACGATTATCACTATTAAAAGATTGACTTGCGTTTATACATGTTATTTCGCTGGAAAGGAAAAGAAAACCTGAGCACAGGACAGTCATGAATGTTTACTTCAAATGGGATCTTTTATGCTGAAGGCGATAGACACCTTGCTTATTACTGGTCTTATTGGAAATTAATGAATATTTAATGGAAATTTCCCCAGAATCATTTTACTAGGAAAACGTTATGATGTGATCGCAATCGCATATGTAAATTTTTGATGGTGGATTACGGCGATGTAGTCGAAATACATATTGGCACCCTTCGTTCTTTAGGAAATGATTTTTTTTTATCAAAATAGAAATAGTTGGAATCTTCGGGGTGTGACAGTGGGAGACACAAAAGTTAGGATTTTTTGGATGTTACATAGTCGTTCGTGGAAAGCACTTACCATTTTATCAATATCGCTATCATTTTGATGCCAACTACGAAACACTGCTATTTGAACTCTGAAGCCTAAAGTTCATTTAAGGTCACCCTGACAGTGCGAACAACCTTCTACATCCAATAAGAATAAAAGTGCACCTTATATACAGCGTTTACAACGGTTTATTTCATCCTTAAATTTTGTTGAATTTAAAACTACAAAATGTGTCTGGTACAAGCTAAACATGAGCGAAAGGTACAACGAAGTATTACAGTACCACTTATCCGGATATATCATAGATGCAGAACCGTATTCGGAATCTCACCGTTATATTTAACTACATGGAAATTTAATCTTGACAACTGGAATTGGGAAAATTATCTAGGCACTATAATTTGTAC
This sequence comes from Callyntrura sp. NNG-2020, assembly GCA_027744055.1. Lineage (NCBI taxonomy): Eukaryota > Metazoa > Arthropoda > Collembola > Entomobryomorpha > Paronellidae > Callyntrura > Callyntrura sp. NNG-2020. The sequence goes on from JAHZNE010006258.1 coordinate 9,301, forward strand.
ATAAAACGTACAAAGAACGCGAACGGTGAATTGATGCACGTCGCAATTTAACTTATTATATAGCTGTTGCCCGAATGTCGGACGACAATGAGACTTTCCAACTATGTTTAATAATGCATATATATTGTGTATACAAATTGGAATTTCAAGGGCAGAAAATATTTTTTAGTAGTTTGATGTTAAGTAAATAATACTTGTAAGTAGTAATTTAAACAGCATGGACAATTAGTAGAATACTGGAACATCGCAAATTTAATGTTTACATTTACATATTTACAAACGAAAATAAATATGTAAAATATACATCGGGTCAGATTTGAGACGGGGATTTTATTAATTAGACACAGGATGCTTCAGGTTTTTGCATAAGTATTGTTTTATGTTTATGATATTTAAATTGAATTTTAAAATCTTAAAAAATGAGTACAATATGTTAGTTTGGATTAAAGCACCTAACCTTTTCGGCTATTATTACTCGTAAGCCATAGTCATAATTGCACACGAGTTGAAGCATTCAATACAATAACTGAAATTTTTAAACACAAATGATGGATAACCGTAGCCTAATGTTTACAAACTCACTAAAAAGTAGCAATTATCAGTTTTCATGTTAATGTTAACCCTTCATAAAAAGTATGTGGAGTCGTGCTAGCCTTTTAGATTTTTGTGAAAAATATGTTTTCTTCCAAAAATGTAAAAATGCCATTTGGCATTTGGCATCTAGCACTTGGCTACAACTATATTACGATAGTAAATAATTTTTACAATAAAATTAATGCCAAATACATTTTTAAGGGTCGAATTTACCGCTAAGAAGTATGTAGTACAAAATAGTAGATTTATTTTTTAGTTCTTGGAAATGCAATGAAAAGTTGATTTTGAAAGCCGCTTCATTGATATTAAAAACTGCTGTACATCACTACTTCTAACTTGGATGACGTGTACGGGCGAAATGACCAAATAAATATGTTGACCACAGACATAAATTACCACACCCAGAAGCCCACAAAAAATGTCACAGAAAAGGGTCGTAAATGCGGAATTTTTAAATAATTTCAAATTTTTATATAGTTCAAGTAGAATCGCCATACATACCTAAAGTTATAGCACTCAGAAATCAATTGCAATCATAAAGGTGATATAATTAAAAACTGAAATATCGGTATATTTGCAATGCCATTTGCCATACCATTTGTCTATCCATTTAAATTATACAGATAAGATGCAGGAATATATGAGATATATTAAGTGTTTGTACACACATATATCACCTCAAAAATATTTCTACTAACAATATGGAATAAGCCCCACATTGAAAACATATTGAGTTGCTGAAGCATTCGGCAGGCATGAACGATGGCACCCAAAACCAAATATGTTCAATTAGTTGAAAAATTGGTTTCTAGAATTTTGTTCTTTAGCGACTGTTGTCCGTACCAAACACCCAATTTCAAAATATGATAGGCAGACAATTTTTTCAAGTAGTCAGTTTGTTACCCATAAATTTAAATGGACGAATTTTTTACAAGTTTGTCAACTTGACGGACTTATAATTTTATAAAATGGGGTCGCGGATGTTCTATTATAACCTTTATTTTTATAAGTGTATTCTTTATATGAGCAGTCGTGTTTCCTAATAAATGAACTTAATACACTAATCCATCATAAGTTGGAAGCTTTTGCTTCCTATGTTTCTTTCAATAGCACAAAGGTCGTCATGACTTTTTAAAGTACAAGAAATTTGAGTTATTTTAAAGAAAAATTTATGTTGGACATTTTTACTGTGGTAATTATGTCATGTGCCTATTCTGGGTTTGGATATGTTTTCTTGGTTATTCACAATTTGGTCATATCCTGTTTTTTTTAAATATATTATATAAAGAACATTATTGTACTATAGACAATGTTTGAAAGCGGGGATTTCGATATTGTATGCCGTCCTTACGCATGCCGTTCATTTACAACGTCACGGAGGGTGGGTCGGTTCGTTTTTAGTGGATGGTTAAAATAAATTGGGGATTTGAACACGTACTATGAATATGACATCAGTTTAATTCCAGCTCTCCCCTGCACTTCAATTACACCTTTAAGCTACATTCCTCATCAAACTTGACATGGGATTTTCGACCATGGGGAATACGAATATGTCCTTAGTTAATCCCAACCCTCACTGTACCACTTCCCCCATGGGATAGCATTACAGATTTAAGGTTGACTCGTTGATAAAACTTGGAATATTTTCGGATACAATGAGTGCAAGAAAATGCTGTTTCTTTGTATAGATTAAAACAGATCCAAATGTTTGATTTGGATAAGATGTTCGATATATTGATTATTAACAGTGTGTCATTTTGGTGTACCTGTTGATAAGATGTCTTGTAAAATACAAATTGCATGTTACTCATCCGAATTTGTCATTTTTCAACAAACTTGCTATAACGAGTCGAGTGCTTTTACTAATCTGGGTGACGTAAAACGAGTTTTTATGAAATCCCGTAATCGAAACATATTATTTAGTGAGAGATTCCGTCGATTGATTGAACGACGTGTGCAATAGTTTTGGTGTTTTGTATAACGATATTATAAAATTTTTGTTTTTTGTAAACTACAATTGGTGGCAGACTTTGTCAAGTTTGTGAGAACAAAAGCAAAATTATAAAAAGTGATCTTAAATCGTTATATACATTGTACGGGTAAGCTACAGAACTCATCAGTGTAAGTTAAATCGCATAACGGGATTACCCAATAACTAATGCAGCTTAAACTTGTATATTTGGTTTATCGAGGAGTAGTTAGAAGACATTGACGCTCCTCTTGTATTCATTTTGTAATGCATTTTACTGTGTTCCTTCCAATATAGAAACATACCATACAAACTTTCACTACGTTCAGAAATATTTGTCTTACAAAGAATCGAAACCACATTATTCCTCCGCGTAAAAGTGGATTTTCCACATAACATGATTTTTGTATCCCTTTTCAGGCGGCATTGTAGTTGAACATTTCGATATAAGATAAGAAAAGCAAAAAGTGGCTGTAGATGACGGGTGTACATATACAATATGGAAAACAGATGATAGAATGGACATTCAGCAATCCAGGAAAGATGAATCCAGGCAAAAGTGACGATGATTCTCCGAATGTGTTATTTTAAACAGTTTCAACTTATAAATATATTAATTATTCAATGTTAATGCTAAAATCATGCTATTTATTTACAAGAAGACACGGAAGAAAACTGCTTCAGTAGAAGAATTCAATGTCGTTTATACGTCTATACCCCACACACACATTCATCAACCAAAATAAAAGCAGTAAGACTTGTAAAAAGGACTTCTGTCAAGGCATTTCTTACACTATTCTTCTATTCTGCTCTTAGTTTATCTTGCATTTAGCGAAG
>JAHZNE010006259.1:0-30364 GCA_027744055.1 Callyntrura sp. NNG-2020
CATCCCGCGGAGGGGGGGGGTTCTCATAAGATCGACATGGTGACGATCAATAAGTCTTATTATGACATGACTAATCATTACCATAGCTGTTTTACGACAGCTATGACTATGACTGCTGTCATAAGACATCTGTGATAATATTGATAATGATAAATGTCGACGATGACGACGAATATCATGTATTGCATTTTGTGTATACACGACGGCAAGGACAGTATTTGTGCATCGATTGACTTCACTGAGTCAATACATGTGAAGCACACGTATTAAAATACGCACGTAGTACATACAAATTGCAATTCGCAAAGCATTACAATGCAACACTGTATTATAATATATTGGAATCGTTGTGAGTATCTATTAACCGCGGTCGCCACGGTAACTCTTAAACGGCAAATAATTTCAAAAAACGGTTTTACCAATCGACAGTAGTGACCAATAGAAGTTAACCAATAGACCAATGCGTTAACTCGGATTGAAACGGGGTTTCCGTTAATTGGTAATACTGTCACTGTTGGAGGGCTTTAAGGAGGGTGAAGATGAGCTTTTGAGCAATAGCACCACATGCAAAGATCTTGGCAATAATAAAAGTTAGGCCATAATAGGAAAAATTCAGAAGCGACAATTGACAGTGCATTATGAGTACATTATATTTACCGACATGTCGCGATTTTTACGTATACCATATGATTGATGTACACAAACACAATTTAGACTGGAATGTTAAGCAATGTATGTGTGCCGGTGCCAAATCAAAACGAAAGGACGTTATTTTGTGAAATAAATTAGCATTATAAATGCATACAACTTAAACAATGTTCCATGTCTACCTCCTAATGCATTCTTTTTGATACTCATTGTCAGAAAACAAACCGAAGTTTTTTATGACTGAATCTTTTAGGCTTTCAAAATACCAAGTTTTCCCCGTACTTTTGTACATATACCAAGTCTCTTCAAAACAGTGCGTCTGTAGTGAAATACTCGGTTTGTCTACCAAACATTGGTACTTGGTACAAACATAGGATGCTTGTGGTTACATATCTACCTGACCGTACAAAACTAGGAACAAGAGAACGACACACTTCGCATAAAGAAGCCACTTCGTTCATCTATGAAATTCCAGCCAACCGGCATCCATCTTTCCAGGAGGACCATGAATCTTCCATCAAAGCTCATTTTTTCCAGCATTCATTTTACTTCTCTGTGTGTTATTTTCTTTTTGAAATTCACGTGCTCTCTATTCAATTTCAGTATTTTCTCCTCTACAATGCTGTCTGTGTACTCTATAGTTACATAAAAATCTTTCTCTTCTCCTTCCGTTTTACCGTGTTATATATTCCGTTTGCATGCCATTTCATCTGTCTTGGAACTCTTATATCTTTCTCCTTTTTATACCACTGAATAAAAATACCACTGTCAGTTGCTATGTTCTTCCTTCTGCTTCAGCTACGGCATATACTTTCTTTTTATCTTTCTCCATCATCAAAACACTATAGACTGAATGTCTAAGTTAGTCTTGTATACATAAGGTTTTTGTTATGTTTAAATTTCCTACTCCTTAAGCACACAAAACTTGAAATATTTTGTTATTCTCTAAAAACGAAACTGGAGTTCTCAATGCCAGTTGGCTTTCAATCCAACTGCACCGTTTTATACCGACACCTCTTATCGCAATTCATACATACCTAAGTTTGCCACGCGGGTACTGCAACCAGTAAATACATATGTACATTTTCCTCTCATTCCTGTAAGTTGATTGTATTGTACAAAGCGTGTGGAAACCATAGCTAAACCAAACTGGCAAACAAAGTCTTTGATAATCTGCTAAATCGAAAGTGTCATATTACGAAGTCATGACCATGTTTCTTGATTACTTTATATGTCAGTCCCTACCGGTGTAGATGAAATGTTTTTCCGAAAGGAAAACCGCTTGAGTAACCAGTAACACTGTATTTTCTTTAGTTTTTTTTGGTAATAATCACTCGGTCGTCACTTGTACATATATAGTGATGCTGCGGTATTTTAAATCTCAAAGGGAATTACTCTTATTTGCCTACATCTACACGCGAAGGGAAATATAACGAAAATAAGGATGTCGGGTAGCTGCAGTATATATAGCCTTACGCGAGGATATCGAACGGACCTTGCATATTACTGGCCATGGAATTCTTACGTAGCAGAACATTGTCGCATTCCTTATGAATTGTTGCTACGTATAAATGAAACGTCCTTTTTACGGAATTTAAAAACAAAACAACTGGGGTCTTTCGTTCTTATTAATTTCTCAATGTATTTTGACATTTACACTACTAGTAACTAATTTAAATTATTATCTAAATATTTTTAAATGGATAAAATGTTAACGAGGAACAAATAAATGAAGGTCGGTCGGTCGGGATAAAAAATACCGCTGATTACCATGGAATCAAACAATTGCACTAGTAAAAATCTCATTACGATTTCTGCTCTCGGGTTATGCTTTATTGATGCTGTATAACGTAATTACATGTATATATTATCTACACAAGATTGCTAGTGGTAGAACAGACAGCAGTAGAACGCCCAGGGGTTTTCATTCCCTATTTAGGGGCTTTGTAGAAAAATGATCTCATCGCAGTACACAAAGTTGAAAATATGATAAAATAACATTGTAACAGGTTTACATATTGCAGCTACACACAACACAAGACACAACCAACTTGCGTCCTCCATAGAGCATGATACACATACCTAATGTTCATAGAATGTAGCTAGTCTACTTTAACTTTTTTTGAAAAACTATGTGGTAATTTGGTATCATGTGTCTTCAATGATACAATTTTTATGATATTAGAAATAGCAAAAAATATTAAAACACTCGCTTCTACTGAACACTTATTTGTAAATGTTAAAATTTGTAAACCTAGTGGGTGGAGTGGTGTACCATAGAATTATTCAGACACGCATCATCAATCATTAGCAGTTAAAAAGGCTATTAATGTAAATGCAAAGATGCAAAAAATGAACCTGAGAATATAGGAAAAACAATTTTTTTAGCTAATTGCAAATATTTGGCTCAAGTTGCATAAGCTTAAAAAATGCAGTAAGTATTAGTTTTACTGATTCCTGATACACCTTTTGTAAATTACATACATGTTTGGTACATAATTTTCTGTTGGGGTAAGAATTTTCAGTGGTATTAAAATTTCTGTGGTAAATAATATAACTGTTTTATAAGTCGCAATGTCGGGATCGAGAATCTTTTGAATTCCTCCACATTTCACCATAGTTAGGCACGTTGTTATAATAACTGTCAATATAGTATAATGGAAAATTATTATCTGAAATTTTCTATGTTTTGCGTTAATTTAAAATTGTTACCCATCTCAAATTGTTGAATGTTTACAAAATAAAATAGACTTTTGTTTATGCTTCTCTAAAAAAATGGAAAATTAAATTTAAAATAGACGAATAATATTTGGTACGCCATATCTTGGCCATATCAAAGTACGTGTAACGCATTGTATACGCATACATGTCAAAATTATAAACTACATATTTTCTGGCATGCTTTTGTTGGAGTTGGACGAGACTATGACATTAAAAAGACGGGTAGAAGCCATGGCAGAGGAACGTTGCATTCTAACCGTATCTTACTTTATATACTCTTAATTTGTCACATCAGCTTGTCCTACAATATAAGTCGAAGAACAACGTGTAATAATAGCTTCTTGGAAAGTACGTTCGCTGTAGATGCAATAAGGTGTGCAATTTTCAAAAATTTTCTCCAGAGGACGAGGAATGGACGTGTATTCTGTAGCTTTAAGTAAATGCAAAAGTCAATTTTTTTAACCTGCGAGTTTGCCACACTAACGATAAGTCAGAACAATGTGTAATAGCTCATTCGAAAACTCATTTCCCGTAGATGTGTAAAAAGGTATTAAGTTACATTTTTCTAACATAAGTAAATATCAAAATATTTTACACTTCTCCCTGTTTGATTGCACTACCCATTGTGTTACATTTTAGCCATAGAGTAATACTCCTGCAACATTGTTGTCACTTCCATTGAAATTGAATTTGAAATTAAATTGAATAGAAACTTTAAAAAGCGGTTTTCCAACATTTCGAGATGTTATCGTTTTCATAACATGGACTTTATTTGAAGTTCAGTTCAGAAAATATGTAAATAAAATCAAAGGAAAGATTTGCACAAGAAAACCTCTTACCATTAATTTCACCATAAATATTGAGAAATAAAGTAGTAGCAGTAAAAAGAATAATGTACTAATTAATGATTTTCTAAATAGTAATAAAAATAATTAATTAGCACGGGAAGATTAAATGGTTACCGTAAAGACCATGATGACACAAGTAACTTGAGATTATCCCCACACAGATAGACAGGTGGAAAAATGCGTGTTTTACACTACAACGAATAGTCATTCAAAAAGCGTTTTTTATAGGAAGATTTAAAAGGGTAATATTTAAGCGTCGTTTCCCAATAAAAAAAATCTCAGCAAAACTTCTGTTTTGTCATTTTAAGCGTATAATACCTTCGCTGCATGTGAAAGTTACTAAAAGACCGTTGATACTATCGGTGTAACATTTTGCTGGTGTTGTTAAAGTGGCGGCAACCTCACTATATTGTTGAAGCCTCGTCCAATATGGAACAGATATACCTATATCCGGTGCCGAGCAGTGCTATCTTACAAATTCAGTTGTGAAATTCCCACGTCTGGTTCACGTGTTCTACAAGGCCATTGAGTTGTTCGAAACGACGTGAATTGATAACCCTACTCGTACTCATGTAAAGAAGATTTTACACGGGACAGGAGAATACTTGACTCATCATCTGTGCTGGTGCATCGTCCCCTCGCCCTGTATTACTACCTAAAACAAAGGAAAACGGATGACCAGAGAGAGGTAACTGCTGTTTTCAAGTTTTCATTTCATTCTACTTCATAATTGATATACACACCAGATATTGTTATTATTAATAGGTGTGTGCTGCAAATGACAGTTGATGATGATTGATACTGATAATTTTAAAAGACACAGCTCTGGTTATCCTATAAAATTATGGCGGAAATTGTTAAAGTAATCCTACGTTGCCATTTAATAGCCTTTCGAAATGTGGATAGCCGAATGATAAAATATATCTTTCGGCAACCCTGACCACACAATTACTAGGATATTATGACGTCTACTTCCAATCATATGGATAAAATGTGTATTATAGATTTAATTTGATTTTACGCAGTTTGTCCTTTGTCAAAGAAGCTACTTAGAATTTTTTTCATTATGACAATATACTTCCTAGTCAATCTCTGTTAAAACGACGTCATTTCAACGCAGACTTAAACTTATTGGATATGCAGCAACACAGCCTTTGGTTGGTTTTTACTGCAACAAACGCAAATGGTCAAATAAAAGGAAATGCCAGATGTTAGAAAAGATTAAATACTTTCATGTTATAAGCAAAATGAGTTAGTAGAATGCTCTCATATCATTGTCGGCTAAAGATCCATCAACTTATAAGTACAAAGAGGGAAGTTGTGTCGTATTATGCTTGTTCTAGTGAGATTTTTTACTGCTTTGCTTCAAAGACTTGACTGGATATAACAGTTAGCCAAACAACAGCCTGATCGGGTTGAAAGTATATAATAGGTAGATTCATACTGGACAAAACTTTGTGAAGCTTGGTTTCAGCTTGTCAGATTAAAGGGAGATTAAAAAGGAGAAAGTTATGCTGCTATATTATGGCACTGCTAAGAGCCAAAGCTGGTGGAACTCTACAGAAGGAGAAATGATTCATTTTAGAAGCAACAGACTTACGGTGTGTGGGGTGTAGCTAGATTTTCTTAATTGATATATGATAACTTAAAAATTGTTGGTGGAGAAAAGCCATGAATACCTTTTTCCCAAGCAGCTCAGAATCACTTTGTTTTCCAGTTTTTGCAAGAATACAAAAGGACTTTATATTTAAAAAAAGTTTTCTCAAAACTTTATGCAACATGAAATTCTACTTATGCATAGGAAAACAAACGCTAGCTAATATTTAAAAATTCGGCAAAATGAAGATATAAAAAATGTTCTTTAATCTTCACACTCAAAATATTTCCAAATTCCTCGGTGTGCATGTCTAATATGAACTACAATTAGTTACCAATAATTGATGTATGGCATCGATTCAAACCAGCGCTTCCAGCTATTTTTAGTTACTAACGGCCGTTTTCACGTTCCACAGTGTTGGCACGATAGAAGCATTTCAGAGGGTATAACGTTCTGAATTGACATGGAAACTAATATGCAGCATTATGGCACTATTCATTTCATAACATATTGTTGAATTGTATCAATAGATGCCGGGCAAGTTCTTGTGGACGTGCCTAAAATCGACAAACCACGCTGTTGGTCTAAATAAATTCAAGTGCTATAAGCGTTATTATTTAAGTTTTTTCACACTAGTAGGTAATACTGTTGTACAGCTAGTGAGAGCAAAAATATTTCCCCCCAACAACTCAAATTCAAAACTACGGAGAAAGGCCGGTTCAATCCCAGCGCAACACTCACACAGCTCCAAACATTGTTTGGTTCATCACAATAATAGAGAACATAGTCATGCTATACTGCATATTCATTGGTGAAGCTTGGTAAAGTCATAAACGACAGGAAGAAATCAAAAGTATCACAATATTATACCACCATAGTATGTATATTACGTGCTATTAGAAGACGTAACATTTTAACTATTATCTTTTATAAAGTAGGTATTTACGCTTTTGTGCAATTTCATAGTCAAGTAATAGGTAAGGTACACAAAGCAAATGATTACAAAATCTTCCCATTTATTTTTCTCCTTTGAGAATCTAACAAAACGTTAAGTACGTAAACATAATAGAGTATTTTCTTTAAATTGGATAATATAAGCTCGCAGGCACAAGAAAGATGGGATGGTATGATATCTGTATCTCTGTGTACTTCTTTTGGTAAGCACATAGGGAAAGCAACTTTCCCTAACGCACTGGCAAACGTCCTCTCTATATAAGCATTAGCATGGATGCCTATTGAAATATATGGTTTGATACACGGTCATTCAAATTTACTATGGCCTGGGTCTGATGGAAACGCGATCCCAGCAAACGCGCAAACCATGTATCTTCCATTGATATCGTTCCTCTATGTGAAGTGAACTCACTGCCGCAAAAGAAATAGGTAATACTGCTGGAAAGAAAGTGTATGTACCTATATTATGTCTATTTTATCTATCTTAAAAGGAACAGTTGGTGAGAGGACCCACAGTATAGCCTATATACTGCTATAAAGTCTAAAACGCATGGGAAGATCTAACAAAAGATCTAGCTGGGCTTATATTTTATACAGTTATAAAGTAGTCCATTTTTGGCACAAGAATTTCAAATTACATAAAGAGCAAAAGGATAAAGGGAAAACACATGTGAAAGACAAAAGAATAGTTTTGTCTATCTCGGTTTATACCTATAAGCTTTTTCCAACGGTACCATTCATTAATCAGGGCCATTTGCCATGAAAGATAAACAGGCTTTAATTCTCCGGATGGAATGAGGCATATTTCTGAATGTGTGTGGCCGGAAATTTCAAAAGTCTTTGCCAATTAGCTGGCATGGTCTTTTCTTAGGTCCACCTTAAAAATGTAATACAATTCGTCACATTTTTCCATCGTAAGGGAAACATGCAAACGCAAGTCGGCCTGTGTGTGTTCATGAGTCTGTCGGCAATAAGAGAAGCGCAGTGAGAAGGGGAGAAAGCTCTTCATAACAGCAGCATCAACAACAGAGTGCCTGTCTGCAAAATATAGGGGAAATGAGTATAATGTACGGAACGTACTGGATGCAAGCGTATACGTAAGATTGATCTCCGACTATAGCATAAAGTAGAAAGCATCATTCCATCTGTGAGAATGCTCTATTGCTTGAGTACAGTTTGGTTCATAGTGACTCGTTCTCCCAACTTTTCTCCCATGATGACTATCGGTGAAATGGATGGAAAGCTTTTAGTATGTGAAAGCTGGCTGGCTGGAAGTCTGTGACTAGAAGAAGACTCATGTTGCAGAAACACGGAAGCATTATATACAACTCAACGGAATGAGGACTGGAATGCCCGGTCTGTGTTTTGCTAGTGGAACTCTGTCGCCTGTTCTACTGCTGTTACTGGGGAGAAAATGTTCTTGTTGTTGGACGGAATGGAAACAAAAAACACGATAGCCTGCATGCATGCGAGTAAGCAAGTACAAAGAGAAGGTACAACAAAAACACTATCATGGCATACTTACCATTTGTGTGGTATGCTTGCATACGTTCGTCCATGCGGCATGCGAAGAAAAGGGGGCTGCCCATGAGATTATGGATTCAACAACACTCTGGCTCCGGCTCAAGTGTTTTTCAGACTGAGATTTGCGGCTGTGTCAACCAGTACCCGGGTCGGTGAGGTCCACTCTTTTTCCAGAAGAACTCTCTCCTTTTTATATCTACTTCCAAACATGCAGATACTCGCATAAAAACCTTTGGAGTTCACTTCCAGCTCCTCCATTTACTCATCTGCTCCTTTTCATGTGGTGCGGTGGTAGTGGTGTTCTCGTTCTCACAGTGGCACGACATCGTGTATTCACCAGCAACTGCTTTTTCATTTTTACAGTGTAAAAAAGAATCAGTGCTTGTAGGTATCATCCTTTGATGGTCATCACAATTATCCAAAATAATATATAGCCGAGCTAAACGTATATGGCAGTGATATTTCTTTTCCCCAACTGAGAACTCGTGCACAAAAAGACATACACGAACGACTTTCCACAACAGAACAAAATATAAAACTGTCTCGTGAACAACAATTTGCTTGAACTCTACCTACCATCGTAGATATTTAAGATAAAGAACAAACTCGACAACAAAACAGCCACCAAACTACTTTACTTTCTACTCTGGTTAGCCATTTCTTATCCGCACTCTCATTACCAGCATCATCGTCCACATTTCTCAGCAACTTATTCTCCAACAAAGTCTTGAAACCTCTTTCTCTTCCATTATCATATAGTCTGCTGCTTTTGGCAACTTACAAAAGTCTTTAAAAGAAAGATAACACAACAATTTGACTAAAAACGTCAAGCGTGCTTTCCTTCCGGTGAAAGGATAAACAAAGATTGGAGAGCACGATACTTAAACCGTCTTCAACTTCACTCGTTTGGTCTGAAGCCTATGCACAAGCATTAGTTAGGTAATATGTATTAAGACGTTTTCCCGCTTCGTTGTCGTCGTTGTCACCATCAATTCCTCTCGACGCATCCGAACAGGCAAGAAAGAAGTGTGCACTGATGTTCTTGTTATTGTTTTGACGATGATGACTTGAGTTGACTTGGCTCTTCCTAAAGTACTTGAGCGAGGAGACTCTTGCCTGCTTTTATATTCGGCCTACTAAACCCAGACAGCATGACGTGGATCAAACAATGAACAAGTAATTAGCATTAAATGAAGTGTAAAATTTTGTGAATGCCTTAGATACTTTTCTCTGACGTTGTTCCATTAGTGGTCGCAAATACACCCAAGTGTTTGAATGACATAAAGAACGGTTTAGAGAATAATGTTGCAGGTAAAAGTTCTTATTTTATTGATTTGAAATAGCTTTTGTCATCGATATCGATTTCCCAATTCATCAGCTCTTGCGTTATTGTTGGTCTCAGCTCCTTTCTCTTTCCTTTTACAAAAGTGATGTGTACAAATATAATAAAGTAAAAAGCCACACACAACACCCACAAGCTCCCTGGTGCGCCACCAACACCACGTCAAGTTTTTAGAGAAGGATTCTGTCATTTTCTAAAAGTGAAAGTCGGTAAGCTTATATAGTATTATCAGGAAGGGAAACGAGATGGGAAAGGGTTGTGAAGATTTGTAAAACTCGATCGACTTCTCGATGGATTTGTGACAAACAAACAGAATCACACAATAAATCTTTTAGAGATAGATACTTTACTGCAGTTGAGAAGGCCCGTCAAAAAGTTCACCAGACAGTGAATGATACTGCAAACGGTCAGGTAACCTTTTGTTCGGGTAACCCTTCACGTTCAGAATGATGCGACAATAAGAGAAAACATCAAAATGGTTATAATCCCTTCTTTGCCCATATCAAAACTGTCTACATTTTTATAGCATATGACCCTACAAAAAGATTGAATTGCAAGGGCCTTATAGAACAGTTTCCAATTCATTACACTTACCCGTGTCTGCAGTTAGTGTTTCTCATCTTGGCTTCCAATCGCAACTTGCAACTTATCTGTCCTATACAACAATATATTTTGATTTGTTGCGCGTACGAGGATTTCTTGAAAATCACTGAGTAGTGTAAGTTAAAAACATATGCAGTTCAAGACTGAGGCAGCCCTCAGCAGTGACACGTTTATTGACACCGTTAAACATTACATGTGAGTCTGTTGGAATTTTGTTGTCTGAGAGTTGTAGTGCCTTATCTGTTGTTGTCGTTTACCCGCTCTGTGTTGTCTCTCTTTTGGTAAGTTAAAACAGTTTTTTGAAGAAAGTTTCTCCAACTTCGTATTGCAATGCATCAAAATTGACTTATGTGTCTGGTTGTTGTAGTAAAAAAGCAGCGTGAACGTGAAAAGCGAAGAAAAAATCTAGCATTTTCATTTCCTTTCGCGCTGCGTGCATTACAGTGTCATTCTTTCTCCCCGTCACATTTGCTTGCTTAATAATTCATATACGTCAAGAGCACCACCGCACCAGCTCGTCAACTTGTGCGTTTAGGGAAGCTAAAATACGGAGAACGTTCCGTATCAGGTAGACAGGAAGGAAGTTTGAAGGCAGATGATAGTTATTGTAGGAAGCGTTCCGTTTGTGTGTACTTATACATCGCATAATTCCTTGTTTGTTGGGGTTGACTTGGCTTTTGTCGGGGAGAAATATATATATGCATAAATCATATTTAAATGAAGAATGCTCAAGCGTGTGGTTTTGTCATTATTATTACTGTGTTGATACGCTTCCCGTATTCAAGAAGGGATGAGTGGCTGCTGCTGCGGTGCTGGTGGCAAGGTTGATGGGAATCACGCATTGGTGTTGCTTGTTATTCAGTCGCGATCCGACAAATAGGAACAACACACATTAACGAGAGCCAAAAAGCCAGTAACTGAGCATTGTTATTACGTTTAATTAAATATTAATTCTCCAATTTTATGCCTTTCCGGATTTTGCGTAGAAAACTCGTAAAGTCGGGCTGACGGTAGCTAAAAACTGAATTTATACACTGGTCCCGTTAGATTATTAAGCTTTCCACGATCACCACAGTTAGTAGTAGTAGCAGCAGCATCTATTTCATATTGTATTCATTTGGTGATTTTTATTTTTTATTATTGTTATGAGCTATGAACCGCTAAGGTCGCTTGTGTGTAAAATTACTAAAATAATGCGAAAGAAAAAATTAATACAGCAGCAGAAAACAGCATACAGAGTCAAAAGCAGGGAGACCATAATATGATCTCGTGTAGATCCAGTGCGGCATCCATATGCATAAAATGTATTCAGGCATGCACAAAATCCGTGTGTCGCAATGCAGAGAATAGCTATAGCTCTCCCTAGTCCATTACTTTCTCTGTTCTCCGTTAAAGCTACTTCTCTGCTTTGCTACTTTCTCTGTCTCATAGTACCAACTACCGCTACTACACCGCACACATGCACGCTGTGTTCTACTAGGCAATTTTCAACTTGCTTGAAATAAAAGCTGAGCTGGTTCAGAGCTCTCTCTTTCTCTCTCTCGAAGCTCTCTTCTTTTTTTGTTAATGCTGCCTCTAGAAAGCAGACGGGAAGAGGGAAAAGGCAAGGAAAGAATGGGAAAAGGAAAAAAATTGTGTTGTTGTTGCCAGTACCACTCTTGGTAACACCACTACTGCTGCTGCTGCTGAAAGCTTTCTCGTGATCCTCTGGACGAAACATTTTTAGACAGCAACGAAAGAGAAGAAACGGAGAGAGCAACACAGTTGGTTTAGATGACATGGGTATATACATACACACGACACAGTGTACATACACCCTTTCATAGTGTTCCTATAAAAATGGTTTGCTCTTTTGAAAACATTGTTATCATAATACACTATGCGGATAATGTGTTGTAGGTAAATGTAATGTGCTTTTTGACTATACCAGCATTTTCACATGTGTAGTAATAAAAACGACTCTCGGCTTCATATCCAGCTTTTGCTTGAACAAACGATGAAAGCAATGGCAAGCGGGTAATAATATAGTATCAATATCTGAACAATAATAGGACAAAATGTTTTTGAATAAAGAAGTCACAATCGGAAAATTCCAAAAACTTCCCACGAGGAAAGTATTAAAGTATCCTTTTTACGTTCTTTGTGTGTACACGTAATGGGTTTCAACAGCAGCTCTTTCACGGATAAGAATGTGTATTACACTTCTTTGTGTGTTGCAATGTAATACAGATATGTGTGCTGACGCTCGTAGTAATACAATTTTTTGGATTCGTGCCCAGTTAATGGGTAGCACGTTTCGTTTCAACTTGCATAATGTCGAAAAAAATTATTTTACTTTTCTACAGTTATGTCCACAAACTATAAATGGAAGGGCCACAGAGAACAAATTAAAAGAATCGTGTGTATTGCAGTGTTATTGTTCGGACGTTCAAACAGCGTGCACACTATTCATTTTCTTCGCTTTTATTCGCACACCTTCGCTGTTTCGGTTTTAGGGAAATATGAACAAGAACAAAATAATTTTTGGCATTATGCAGATGAAACGAAACGTGTTATACATTAACTGGAGAAGAACCCTAAACTCTATTACTGCAAGCAGCAGCATACATGCTACTAGCTGGTACATGGCCAGAATGCAGATAGAGGCGCATTGTGCATGCAGTCTTGCCTTCACTCACATGTATTTATATACAGAGAAATTCAAACGCACACGAAAGTATTTCAGTATATTATTTTGTCTGACTTCCGGTTCTTTTCATTATTGTTTACACTTCGTAAAGTGGAGATTTGCTACTTTTCATTACAGTTATGGGCGTACGGCGTACTAATAATGATAATACTTTGTCATTAATTAAATGAATTGGTTACAACAACAGCCCTGCCGTTGTTTAACTCGGCTTAGTCTTAGTTGATACAGATGCTTTTTACTTATTCTACCCAATTGCTGTAAAAACATTGTAAAGCCCGGCAACCTTTGTTGTATATTCTATATGGATTGAACACAGTTTAAAAGTCCTGAAAGAGTCGAATAATAGCTGGAGACAGTATGTTGGATAAAGGTACTTGCGAGCAACCCAGAATACAATAAATATTTCATATAGTTACATGCATGTTGGCCGCCGAGTTCTGTGCCTATTTTTGTAGTACTAAAAGTAATGAGGATTAGTACTAAAAATCAACTGTGTAATTTATCATTGCGATTTCCTTTTTGCAAGCGAAATTTATTTCATGCAACGTCAAAACAAATTTTCCATTTTATTTCTCCCATCTTTTCTGCTAGTTCCTATTTTCTAGTACCTACTTTGTAATTTCTTTTTCATTTTATGAATCCTTTGTAAATTCTCGCAAATGCGAGTGCTATAAATGGTAAATGTATTTCGCTTACAATTAGTATCATGAATCATATGACGACATTAGTTTAAAAAGGTAGTAAATGAAAGCGTACAAAGTTGGCTTAACTTGATGAGAATTTATCCATTGAGAAAATATACCAGCGAGTCAGGCAATTTCAAGTAAAATATTGGAAATAAAATGTCATATTAATATGTTGAGATGAACACTCACGCATATATGTGTCTACCTTCAGAGATTTGAAGCATGTAGCTTAGGAAGACAATGCGGAGGGATAATGTGGATAAAGCTTGTTTCTGAGAAAGACACCATGCCATTCATTCATGACAAGACTCTTTTCAAAATTTTGATCTAATGCAGCTGATGGTCGATTCGCCGCTGCCACCATACCACTTCTTAACTACGTAGAGAGTAGACTTATAGAAGATCTCTTTGGTGGAAAGCCTGAAAAGGAAACTTTATATTCAAAAAACGGTCTCACAAATTCACATGCGCTTGGGTAACTCCTAGTCCATTTTATGGCAGTATTCAATATGTCGACTGTAAAAATGGCGATAATTTTTAACCCTTCACAGAAATTAGATCATGAGACAATAAATTTGACGAGGAAAAAACACCAGCAATCTGTAGATAGATCATTAAAATACTTTTTGCTTTTCTTGTATCAAATGGATTTGCCAAATCATTTACTGACACGTGCACCGTTAACTACGGTTTAAGTTAAATGATGAATATGGCATGAATAACTATATCTGACTCCAAATTCGTAATTTACTGTGAATGCACTTCCTTTTAAAATAATTAAAACAATCCGACTGTTTTTGATTGTTTTGGTTTAACTCGGTGAAGATACGTAAATAAGTAAAGTAAATGATCTGGCAAAGCCATTTGTTGCAAGAAAAACAAAAAGTCTTTTAATGATCTATTTATAGATTGCTGGTGTTTTTTCCTCATCTAACTAATCGGACACTTCGTAAAGACGTTTGTCGTCATTTTTACAGTCGCCATGTTGAATACTATCTATTTGATTTGTGGTTGTGGCAGAAATTCTCATGTTCTTCAAATGGTCTCGAAAAGGGTGAGTTACATATGTGTACGCCGAATTACCAAATCGCAGTTTGCAAAGAACGAGGCAAACAATGCAGCTTAAAAAAGATGGCCAAATGGACATTCTAAGAACTTTATGACTTGCCTCAAATGTTCCCATCAAATGATGACTGACTAATTTCGTAAGAATATACATACGGAGACGTAGCTTTACCTCTGATGCTACCTTTATGATGTTTGCAAAAATAGCAAATTCTTTGTTCAGCCTGAATGGGATTAGGTGCGTCGTTTTAACTCATGCACATGAGATGCACACATATGTGCTGAGGCTAAAATGAAAGTCATAAGTCATAAAAACGACGGAATTATAGTGGGAGTATGCATTCACATACTTTCCTCAATTGAGTCGATGCTCCACTTTGTTACGGGCAAAATCTAACGGGAATAGTCGTAATTTGCTATAAGTCACTATATAACTCTGAAGGCAATAATAAATATTGAAATTACTCGTTTTTATAGGTCCATGTATATATATATATCTTAAATTCGAAGGCCACAATTATGTGTATCAGCAACCAGCATCGAAGAGACAGAATAACTAAAGATGTATGTAGGCACACAAGTATTGCAGTATGAATTAATGGACTTCTTGCATTGCAGAGAAGGGAGAGCCTTTTTTCAAGTCCTTTTGCCGCCCACTCTAATTAAGGTTAAGATGTTATGAAAGCAATTATCATTTTGCATTGTGGTGGTAATAACTTTCTGCTGTACCATCTAGCCAGTACACCGCTATTATTTATTTATTTAATGTTTGAGTTACGTTATACTACCATCTGTTGAGAAATGCACCTTGTCTTCCTCCTCGTCCTTAAACATTACACAATTTAATGACGAATCGAAACGACGCGCTGCAGTAAGGACGTGCTGTCGTAGTAGATGCCAAATCAGATCACCCGAGCGGAGCAGTCATAGTCATGTTACAACAGTTGGAGATGATGAATGATTTTGATGACTTTTGTGAGTCATCCCCCAGCGTTGCAGTATATAAATTTGCATGTGACACTATTTCCCTTTGAAATGTACCTTAATAGCATTAGATTTTTACGGGAAAAACGAGTATCAGGTGCTTTTCTTGATGATTGTTATCATGATCATGGAATCGGCATATCTGGACCGAACTGTAATCCAGAATTTTAGCGGATTTGGTAGCAGATGGTTTAAAGGGAAGGATAACTTTGATTCATAAATAAACTCTCTCCGTCATCATCAACAGCATCATGTCGCGCATACCTACCTACGTGCCTATGCCGAATAGCTGGCTCTAAACTCACCTCTCGTCTCTCTCCCTCTCTCGTTTTTCATTTCTTGCATCTCTCCACCAAACCAAATCATTATTATTGCCTTTGGTACACTGGTATGTTTAAGGTTGCAAAGGGCGGATTGGGGTTGACGTTGAACCATAAAAAAGTGGAGAGATTAAAGCAAGATATGCCCTAATAGTAAACCAAAACCGGAGAGTGTAGGTGTATTGGGACTGCCAGCACCATCAACATCACCGTCGTCATCATCATTATCTTGAACATCAACAAACAACATGAACTTCTTTTACAGCACACTCTCGTCAACTCACACTAGCACTGTTATACTATACGTAGTTAGTAAACCCTTTTGAGGAACTTGCATGGCTGACTAAAAATCAACGGCGTAATTTCATATGCGTAAATATAAAAAAATGCTTTGCTTTTAGAAACATTTACGTACATACGCTCGTAATATTGCCTGCGTTAAGAATAGTTATTCAAACAACCCTTTCTTCATCGTTGTGCTCTTTAAATTCGTCTCCATCTTGCAACAATACTGATCGTTTTGCAATCCTGCCGTGATAAAGTACAGCAGCAGCAGCCCTACCTGCAGTTTCTCATTTTGCTCCAAACGTTTTTTTGGCTTTGCTGCATACCTACCCAAGGAGGTTGCTGCAGCAGTCCCTGACGACGATGCTCGTCTCGATGATGCTGCTGCTGTGACGATAATGGTTATGACCGCTTTGATGATGTCCGTTAAACTTGGTGTAGTATCAGCTCTCTTTAGTCAATCGCATCATTGATTTTCAAAAACCAATAATGTTCTGTCGTGATGTGCATCATAGGTCGAATAACAGTGTTTCCTCCATAACACACTAACCACCAACGACATTATTGCCAAACCTGCAACCATTCATATCGTAGTAGATATACTGTAGTTTACCTTCCGAGATAGGGGGTCAACCTGCCGCATAAAATGTCATCTGTTTTCTACGTCCAAAGAATGCTCGAAATTAATGATCGTTTTTTATTCTTTTGGTAGAAACGAGTAGGGTTGAAAACATGCATAAAATATCAGGTTTGTAGTTGAAATTAAAGTGATTGCTCATTGTGTTTGACAAACACCTACAGGCAGGTACAGACACGATAGTTTTGACACATGTACGGGGAATAGTAAACATAGCCTTCAACGCAACAAACACACACACACAGACGCTCTTGTACTGAAACCAGGACTTGGGCTGTTTATATAAGATTTTGTAACCAAAAAGAGGAGAGTATTTTATCATGCTACCACTATTTGTTCCTGCAGTCACTTAAGTGATGAGGAGGACGGAGGAGTGTAACAATTATTGCTTATTTGGTGAACTTGATGTTGATTTATTTGATCAGTAGTATCATTTCAAAGGCAGTTTAGTGACTGCAGGCTATTTATTATAGTTTCAGAGTTATCCATCCTTTTCATTTTTTTACTTCTATAATTGGTTTGTTGGTGGCTTCATCATGTAGGCACACAGTTCATTGGACGCGTTTTGTTTTAAAAGGCTGCGAAATTTTGAATACTTCTTAAAAGAAATTAAACAAACGCTGGGGATGTCACGCAGCATTCTAGAGACGAAAAAGACAATGAATGGCAACGGATTTTATGAATTTGTTCAATATTTTACCGTCTATACCATTTACGTGCGGCAATGTTCGCTAACATTTATACAGCAGAGAAAACACATGAATATATTTTCCACCCAGAGAGTTTTTGGAATTTTAAGAAAAAAACGGCATTTTTGGAAACAGAGTCTATAAAGGAATTCATGTTCACTCTTTATAAAAATGCTTTTCGTACTCCTCGCTACTCATTCTTCTGTGATTACGTTATTACATTGGGACAGGAACAAAGTTAGCATACAAAAGTATAAAGTTGAATTTTGGATTGGAATGATGGAAACGAGAAGCCAAGAAATGATCACAACAAAGTTTTTTTTAGCATAACGTGATACGATATAATTGTAGCTTTTCTGAATATGTTGTTCCTTTGCCATTGCCAGTAGCAGCAGCAGCAGTAGTGGTACCAAAAGGCAACTTTTCCTTCTTGGTCGTTTTCAAATCGACCTCAAACTGTTCTCAGCAACGTTATTCCGTAAAAATGGAACGGGAAAAAGAGGGTTGTACTACTTCCCTGTGTATTCCAATGTGTATGTATATATTTTACTTATTTGAGATTGCGGCGGAGTCTTTCTCGGCAGGAGCAGCAGACACTATGAGTGTACATTTCTTAGTTTCCCGTTTCCTTGTTTCTACCCGAACCTAGCATTTAGCTTCCCTCTAAACGTATAAAATTTTAGGAGAAATATACGTTATATGAAGTAACAACAGCAGCTAGCGTACTACTGCATTGCCTGATTTGTATTTGGGCTAGAGTTAGCTGTGTGCCGATGGTTGAGAGAGAGAGAGAGAGAGAGAGTGATCCTATTATACCGTGCCACCACCGCCGCCGACGCTACATTGTATTATGCCCGTTTAAAAGTCTACCATAAGACAAACACACAAGATTTTACTTGCCACTTGCCATATTAAGTAAATTCACTTGTGCGAGATTATTCCGTTTTCTTCCTGTGTGTATGTGTGTGTGTGTGTGTGTTCTGCTGTGAACTACTCGCATAGCCATCGACGTTGCACTGCAGTGAAGTTCCTGTTCTCTTTTTTTAGGAATAAACAAACCTTCTTCCTCTCAGATTTTCTATTCTTTCTTCCACTTCCTTTTTTTCTCTCTCTCTCTCTGAAAAAAACCCTGGCTGACATGAACATGGAAGAGAGGAAATTTACAAGAGCATCATATCATTATGGAATTTTTATTTTAGTGAGAAAAGCAAATGATAGTTCAGTAGTGATGGCAGTGACGGTACTGCTGTTACTGCACATCTAAAGCAGGAAGGCAGAAAAGTATAGTGGAAATCGTAAAATACGCATCAATGTGTAATGTAGCTAAAACAAGAAAAAAAGAGTAAAAGTTACAATGAAAAATCTCTCCACTACGATGAAGCTACACTTTGTTTAATATAATTTAACGTTGCAGCGTCTTTTTTGGTGCTGACGTAGCGTTATGTATGATCTCTACTTGCGTTTGCCATATAATATTCATGTAGTAAAATGACAGAAAAGGCAAACTGTTCTCTGGGCATACATATGGGAGCAGTTTTCTTGCACTAATGATTTTCAAAAGTTCATCTTATTATCACTTCTCAAGAAACGGATGAGGACAACCAAAAGGAAGGGGAGGACGAATTTCTTGACGTAAAGCTGCATAAAAACAAAGAAAGTCCCTATAGTCCTGCCATGTTAAAATGTGTTTCACATATATGCATGTGTGATAGTGATAATCGTCAAGAAAGGTACAACACTCGGCTATTTCACCCTCATTTTTAGTAAAGCTATCAGTACATCATACAATACAACACATATGAACTGCAGACGAGGAGGGAATCACAAATGTATGTGTATTTTCTACCCAAAATAACTTTTCAAAAATCTCTCAGTTCACTAGCATCGCGTACAGTTGCTCATATGTAAGAAAATGGTCGAGAACCGGATTGGTTTTACGCTTTTGAACGCAGTCATATATAGGCACGTACATGTAATAGGATTCTTCCAAAGATAGAAATGCGAATATTTTATGATGGATATTATGTAGCAAATTTGGATTTTCCTTTCCTTGAAATAAAATACGTATTTCGGGTGGCGTGCATATGATTTTCATGTTATAACTTGTGTATACACAGCGCTTACAGACAGGGAAACGCGCTTGACGTTTGCGATGGCTTCTCATGCACCAAATGCTTGAGAGAATGCATATAAATATGTTTCAAAGTGAAAGGAACATGTCATTGTATTTTTGCTCGGTTTCTATATCGTCTCTCTTTCAAGCGCATTCTCACGTTTTTGTTATGATGTTAATGTAATGATACGTACGCGTACACCTCCATTTCGTTAGTTTCTTCTTGTAAGAAAGTCAGGAAAAGGGAAAACTTGCATACAACCGAACCATGAAACACTTTACGTTCATATTTTTCTTTTCATGCCCAGTTTTCATTATGCCCCATTTGTGTTCTCACACTCTCCATGATGGAAACCAGGGTCTGTATAGCCAGCAGCATGCATGTTGGATGGACAACAATGCCAAAGACAGAAAGTCAGAAGGTGCCCATTTACCGGTATGTATGATAGGAATAACAACTCCACCGGTATACGATAAGGGTATATACCAGATAGGGGCACACGGATGAAAAGAAATGAGTACATTTATCCAAGGTGATTAATATTTGATGGACGACGTTCTATGCATTTTTCATTTCCAGTCGTCATTGCTTCCATCTCCATTTCACCTCCCGGTGCTATTTTACTTTCTATCTTCCTTTTCCCTCCTTCTAACACAAATGAAATTTGGTTTCCTTCAAGTCATTCTTTTTTCACTTTTGTTTATGGAACTCGGGAAGAAATGGGTTAGAGAGAGAGAGAGAGAGAGAGAGAGAAATAGAAAAATGAAAGGCGATTTCTTACTCATCATTTCACATTTCATGTCCATACGCATATGTAATATATTACAAAACATATGCATACATACATACGTGGTATATATCTAGAGTTTTATCCTTTGAAGACGCTGTGCAGGTTTTTGGGAAATGTTATTCTTTAGTATTGTTGTAGACCTACAGCAGTGGAAAAACTGGTGGAACCGACACACACACACACGATGAATAAATATCTTTTGTCATAATATGAACATGTCGTGGCAGCAGTGATATATACAGTATTATTGCAGATGATATTTTTGCTCGTGTGTCATTGTATTCAGTACATTAGCTCAAACGATATCTTTTTATAGATATATTTCTTTCAATATGAATTTTAGCATTATTTCAGTTATTACTTTCCCCTGACTGCAGATGTGACTTGATTTGTACATGTTATTCAATACAGCGTGTTAGTACAAGATGGACAGACGGCAGGAACATCACTTTAGAATAGTTTGTATTGTGATATTTTAGAAATATACGGAGAATTACTACTGCTGAGTGCGGGGAGAAAAGGGTTTTAAA
The DNA here is from genome assembly GCA_027744055.1 of Callyntrura sp. NNG-2020. Taxonomy (NCBI): domain Eukaryota; kingdom Metazoa; phylum Arthropoda; class Collembola; order Entomobryomorpha; family Paronellidae; genus Callyntrura; species Callyntrura sp. NNG-2020. The sequence goes on from JAHZNE010006259.1 coordinate 21,027, forward strand.
ACAAATGGAATAATGAATCAAGACAAAGTCAAGCGGTAAATAAGAACATCAAATTGCTAAACAAAACTTTTCTTTAACTTGCTCGGGCGGAAAATGCTGATGCTTCTGCTGTTTCTCCCAAAACGGAGATAGCTCTATTTCACTTTACTTCGGCTTTGGCTGAAAACTTGTTCAAAAGTGGGAAAAGCTTTCTTGTCGTACCAGAAACACTGCAGTGTAGTGGACTGCGTATACAAGTACAAGTACCGAGAAACTTAATGCATTAAAACATTTTGCACTTTAAGTACACCTTTCAGAAGGATTGAAATAATATAGTAAAACAGCATTGTTTTCTTGCTTCATTTAATTTGATAGTTGTAAGTTCTCATTGCATAATATCAAGCTAATACATGTATATCAGATAATATATCATTAAGGAATTTTATACGATGGAGAGAGATGGTAATGTAATGTGTTTGTGTATTATTACGAGAAGAAACATTCATTATAAGTTATCCCTTTTCTTTAATAAGACGCTAATACCGGCGAGGGAAAGAGAATAGCAGTTTCTAAAATATTTTTCTTGACCTGGTTATTACCTTTTATTTCTCAGTTGGGTGCACTGTTCCTTCTACTCATGTTTACGCCTCACTCTTTCTCTCTCTCTCTCTGATAAATCATGCCTGAAATTTTTAATATTTAATGCATAGTGAAACTTTCATGTTTGGAGACTACATAACGCCCTAAAACTAAGCACGCCTGCCTCTCAAGCTTATGCTCTCTTCATTCCGTCTTCTATCTTACTAACACACACTTTCATTATAAGATTCCCTGTCTGGTCGAGTCCCATCTCACACTTCACTCTTCGTCTTAACTTCACTTGCACTGCATGTGTTGATCGCTGCAGGCCTTGGGAACGAAAAAGTTTCGAGAAAAATGGATGGATGATGAAAACATGTTACACCTTTTTCCTATTTCCCCGATCCCCACTTTTCTTCAACAAAATGAACAATGCCTTCTTCCAGACCTGTTCCTTATTAATCAACCACCAGCTTCTATCTATGCGATCCTTAGATTCTTTTTTTTATCTCAATCTATACATATTGTACCGTTGGCACCTTCCAACAAAAGGAAGTATACACACGTATGCAATATACATATTGTGAAAACTGGATTGTGTGCCGGTGCAAACGTTCAAGTGGAAAACATCAATGCCAGTAGAAAACCACACAGCAACAAAAATGAGTTAGAAGAAAAGAAAGTACATCAGGCAAGTGGAAAATAGTTTGAATTGATTTTTCCTCTTCTTCTCCTTTCTCCATTTCTATTTCATGTATTGCCTATTCGATAGAGTCAGACCGTAAGGTGGATGCAAAGTAATAGAAATTGGTTTTGCCTGCTTCAAAACGGCCATCCCAATGTTTTATTTTCCTGTTGTTACACTTCTCAACAGCGAATGAATAACACATTTTCTGCAGAAGACACACGCTTCGTTTGTTGGCATTCTATGGAGAAGAAGAAGAAGGTAAAAAAAACAGAAGTGTAAAACGGTGGCTTATTTTGCGTAACTTTTACCTAGCTGCACTATCACTACAGCAGGGATGATACGATACAATACGCATCGACTGCTGTATTCATTTCATTCGCAAGACATTAAGCACAATGCGGATATATGAAAAGGCATACAAAGGGGAAAATGTTGATAAGTAGTTTATACTCTTCCAAAAAGATAGTCACACCACACTCGTATTACAAAGGAACCGAGAGAAAGAAAAAACTACACAATCATCAGAGAAAGAAATGAAGAGACGAAAAAAGTGGAAACGAAAAAAAAATTGGCATAGCTTTCCACGCGCGCTGCTGTCTCACGCGGTATCACTCTCCTTTCCTTATCATCTTATCCTTTTCCCTTGTCCTTAGCGAATCTTATTGTTTCTCCTAAACTGCAAAAAGGTCTTAAGCTTTGGCATTGGTACCGAAAAAGAAAAAAATACTCACTTAAGCTGAATATTCCACTGAATGGTTCAGACTATGCAGTACTTACTCATGATGAGATTGGATGCAAGCCTAAGTTGTTCTGCATTGTAGTAGATGGAAATCACTCTTGTAATATGGATAAAACATGTAGAAACATACGGTATATACTTTGTCAGGAGAATCTGGCAATTTCGTGCAAACATCTTTATTGTATATTGTGGATATAGTTTTACATAACATTAGATTCTGCTGCTTTTCTTCACCATCAGCATCTCTCTGCATCATACACGACGACAGCATCAACTGTTTTAGCTACTTCATATAGCGATTCTTCATGAGATGACGGCAATATTCAAGTTCTGCAAGGTAGTTGTCACAAACAAAGGTATCTTATTATAGTGTGTGTCATGTGTAGGTAGGTAGGTATGTTAAATGTATATTTCTGTGTCATATGAGTGTGCATGAATGAATGAAAGGAGTAGCACACACAAATGTAGCGTACAGCATATATGACTTTTTTCTCCATCGAAATAGAAGTACTGCATGAAATTTACTTCACTGCGGTAATGACTTTTTATTATATAATGTAACGTACTACTTTCGCCCATGAGTGATTGCAGCGTAATGAACTGTGTAAAGGGACGCACATTTACAGAGTAATTTCCTTTCTGACAATTGCTTAGGGTTTTTAGGATTAAGCCAAACAGAAAAAAAACGCAAAATCTCCAGCAAGCCTCAACCCTATACTTCATTTCCTTTAGCAACTACCACTATATTACCGAGAGAAATGGATGAAAGCTGAAATAGAGGGTGAGGGAGAGGTGGAGAGAAGGAAGGAATGTGAATGTGTGCTTTTGCAGATATTGTGTCGTTGTGTATAATTTAGTGAGCATTTTGTGTTACAAAATGACAATAACAAAATGCTCGGAGAAGTGGTCCGGGCATTTCCCATTCATAAGGACATGGTAGCACATTATTATTATTATTGTGAGTGTGCGAGCATCTTTTAATGTTTACGTTTCATTTTTTATTACACCGGCATCTTCTGCCTTTTCAGTTTCTGTCTCTCTTCCCCTCCGTCTTGTAAGCTTCTACAAATCTTTCTTTTTCAAACAAAGAAGAGGTAGTTATTCCATTACAATCCCAGGTTGCGCTTTCTTTTCCAACGGCATGAGGTTGAAAGTTGTAGAGGTACGCGATGAAAAAAGTAGAATAGAAAAGAACAACAAACAGGCACTCTAGAAGGATCAAACAAGAGAGGAGAGAAACAAATCAGTGAAGTTAATCTAAGCGGAATCTCAGGAACACACACATACACCCTTACAGTCAGTGCAGTTGCTTGTGTTTTGTGTGTAGTATCGTAAACCGGCATTACAATGACGACGGCATTGTTGATGATGATGGCATGCTGCATCACACAAAAGACCATATATAGCAATAATGGTTGGGCCCACGCGATGAACATTGAGAACAATGCTATGCACGTACTGGTACTTAATATTGATCTCTGACGGCAGTGGAGGTAGGAGTTGTAGTACAGTCGTGATGATGATGACGATGATGATATGATAGTGCATTTCTTTATGGAATGGTTTTCATACAAGAAGTAGCCGGGAAAACTAAAGCCCTTTTAGCCACCACACGTATATTAGCCTATTACCCGTCTACTACAGACAGCCACGTTGCAATGATCTAAATTCTTGACAATAAAGTTTCTTCGTTTCTCCCTTTCCTGTTTTCCTCTCGTTGCCTCGCTGGTTCACAGACCGATCTCACCCCGCCGCTGTTGGGTTGCGTAGTGCTCGTGCAAGCTTGAAAGTGGAGCTCAACCGTACTTCTTTAATGATGAAAAGGAGCAAAAATTTATAGAAACAAACTTTGGTTTCATTTTTGGCCTTTTGGCAGCAAAAATTATGGTGACGGGGACGATAATGGCAGAGAACGAAGAGAGTGAAAAATACCAAAGCCGGGAAATTTTTTTTATCGCACGACATACTTACTTAGTACGTTGGATGAGTCGCAAAATGGTCGAGCGCCCGACGGAAAATATATATTACGTGTTGTTGGCACATACATATAATGGATTAAGACAGCCTTATGGGTTTATATAAACTTGTGACACATGGCAGTTTCGCGTGTTTATTTTTTACTTGAGGTCACAACTTTATAATAGGTATCGATAATGTACATAAAATTTAGTAAGTTTCCGGTAATGAGTTGCAATACGATGCTGTTGAAGTAAAACAAAGAAGATAATCGACTCTTCGTGCACTACCAAAAAATCAACTCTGAACTGTGCCCAAGAGAAACGGTGCGTTTGTCCAGAGCTTTCCCAATGGCAGTTTCTTGAACCAAAAGGAATTAGTCACGTTCTTGTTTTTACTCCCACTCGTGTGCCCGATTATTTTCAGCGGTACTAATATCGGAATGTGCTATAAAGCACCGCAACAAAATGTTAAGTCTTGTACCTCGGTTCTGGGAAGCCAAAGCGTAGATCTACACAAGTATACTTCCTTCCTGTTCCCGTACCGCGGCTGCCACTGAAAAGGAAGACGGATGCTAGAGTCAATGATGATATTTCTTTTAAATGGCCCGAATTCAAAAGCATGCTACTCCATGCAACTCTCCTTTCTATAAATGGAGCCACAGGAATAGACTTGAAATGGCAAATCGAACCCCATTTTTTCTCTGGTGTGTAGTATGCAATAATACAAATGAATTCATGTTTTAATGGAAAAACCAATAAAGTTTACCAACGGGTGAGCAGAGCAAACCCTGAAGATTTCCAACAGCTATCTACTTACCCAATCAACCATTTGGGACCACAGAATGTAGTCTGCCACTAAGGTGAATACTAGGCGTGTACAATATACGACGGTACATACCTTAATCGTTAGCTCATCCACCAGATCGTACTCCATTCTAGATCAAATATAGCTTTTTCTCCGTCGTGGAAAGGAATATAGATGATACCCTTGACAAGAACAAGAATCCACTTGACTCACGATATATTCATCAATGTTATATAGATAATCTGTTCTCCAGACTCTTTTCTCAAGGAGTAATGGAACATCATTCGTATTGTTCGACTCTCCATATATTTATCTGCATATTACTCAAGTCAGTCAGAGGCTCGCCGAGAGAAAATAAAAAAAATCACAAGAGTGGAAGAAGTAAAAACAAGTATAGTCTTTTCTTTTAACTGATCAGAGCTGTGAAATCATATACTCATTTTGTGTATATACCGCTTTTCTTGCCCCTCTTATTTGAAGGATATACACATTTAGAATGGATTGGAATAACTAACTAATGCTAATAACTTGTCTGGAAGACGACTACACGAAAAGTTGAGAAAAGAGTTTTTTACATGGCTATAGTTGTGCGGTAGGTTACAATGTACCAAAGTACGAACAACAAACACGATTGAATTACTTGGCATGGATGGCAAAGGCATCTTTTCCTTGTCTTTTCTCCTCTGCTACGTAGTTTACAAAATACATAATAATATTATTCTTTTTTACTTCTATACGATGCTGTAACATTATGTGTAAATGTACAATGAATGCTGCTAGAATGGTGGCAGTCTAAGTCCACGATCACGACTACGACGATAGGCAAAAATGTAAATGCATACATGCATACAAGTCTGATGTCTGAAAGAACGGCGGCCATGTGTATATCTCTCTCTCCTCTGTACATATAAACATGTACGAAAGATAAACATATAGCTGCTGCTGGTTTGGTGTGTTGTTATTATATCTTCTAAAGAGAGAATGATTATTATTCTATTATATGCCTATATGTCAAGTACATACCTACGGTCTTATGTACATAAGTAAAAAAGAGAAAAACATGCCTCTATAGTTTTAGTAGACGACGACTTACTCAGCGCGACTGATTGAGGATACGATCTTAACAATATTACACATGCAATGATGATGATAGCGCATATTACATGTTTGTTGGTGAGGGAGAGACCGCGTGCACTCTGTGTCTTGCTCTCTCTCTCTCTCTCTTGTCGTTGTACGAAACACTTTATATAGTAACACATTTCAGAGAATAACACGACGAAATAGTGGAGCAGTAACAGCAACATTCTTTTATTTTTCGGGTGTACATAGTTTGTGTATGGAGGATTGGCCAAAGGATTTAAAGATGCAGCTCTCGAAAAGTAAAATACTAGGAATGACAGAGAAGATTGTTGGCAACGAAAAGGACAAGACTTTTTTCTTACAAGGAGCTAACATCAGCACACACACACACAGAGCAGTAAATGGTACAGAGTAGGTGAATAACAAGCTTACCCGTTCTCTCTATCTGGCTCATTGTACATGTCACATGCATAAGCAGAAAGAGGAAAAATGCCTTTGCACAGAAAATCTTAATGGTATGAATGTATCGTATATATGCAAGCATTTACTGTGTAGTAGTGGTGGGGTACATACATATTTATGTTTTAGTAATGCACGTTATTATTATTATTCTATTCTAATACATTCAGTTGACGGAGGTGTGTACGTGCGGCCAATACGTATGATATCGTGACGATATTGTCGTATGGGTCCCTTTTGGTAAAAACGATGATCATGATGATAATGTTAATTCTAGAAACAGTGGTACCAATGCGCGCTGCTGCTGTTGCTGATGGTTTACTATTGATGATGATGCTGTTTTGAAAAGGCAGGAGAGAGAGAGAAAAAAAGGTTTGTACGTACGTATGCACTTTACTACTTACCTCTGCCTGTTAAAAGAAAAGGATATATGATGTGATGTGATCTTTAAGACGAAAATGTTGCTCATTGTGTGTGTGTACGAAAGTCATTTTGTACATTTTGGTTAGGTAGGTATTTACACACATAGTACACAATATATTAATATTATACATTTTGTACCTTTTCATACTCTGGGGTATAGGGACCGGAGAGATATAGTAAAGATAGTGTGGAAAGAAAAAAAGTGAGGTTGATGATGTTTTTCTTGGTTGTGTTCTTACACGGCTTTTTTTGGTAACTTTTTTTGCTTACACGTTAGCAATGGAATAAATGCCTACGCTAACTCAACTACAGTTTTTGATTCAACTCCATTGTGGATCATGATGATTTGATGGTCTTGTGTGTGTTGCAGATGCAGAGGTTCACCAGTTTGGATCTCTCCCTCAAAGGGTGAGCGTGTAACATCGAGACCCACTCACACAACTCTCAACCAACTACTTACACATTACTAGTAATACTACTTCTACTACCAACTACTTTTGTATAACTACTTCTCCTACAACTAGGACTACTTACTGCTTTTGCTGACTGAATCTCACCAGCGGCAGCAGCAGCAGCTCTCATTCTTGAAGACGTTTTGGGAACAAGTGACTCCTGATCATCTCTTCAGTGTCGTCTTCGTCGTTGTAACTTTTACAGTATTTCTCTGTGTGGTGACGTACGGGCAACCAAGAGCAAAGCAGCATCAGCCAGAAAACTAAAGTCAGTCAGTCAGCAGAGAAGAGGCAAAAACTATTTTGTACCGTACCACAATTTTTCTTACGTACTACTACACACATTACATATTATTATTATAATACCGCAACGCATATATAGTAGACACAAAGTGCAGTAACCAATACACTTCTCTGTCGTCTGCGCCTACTACTAAAAAATAGAAGAGAAATTTTGTCTTACATTTTCAACTTTTTTTGCTAGTTTTATAACTACATACCACTTTACTTTTCCGCAACTAGTACTACCGCTGCATCGGGAGCATCAGCAGCTACAACAAACAACATTAGTAGTTACTTGTTATCAGCGTCGTAATCATCCTTTGTTATTTTTTATTACCGTGTTCGTTCCTCCAGGGAGAGTGCCTTATATTATTATTGCATTAGCAGCAAAAAATATAAAACAAGGAAGAGGAGACAACAAATAAAACGAAAATTATACTGTCATCTAATTCAATTGTATGGGGCTGGAGTACAATCACGTGCAGTTACATCAGCTTTATCATCGCAAAAATCGCATCCCTTTAACTTCTGTTTTTAAGTAAGTATTTTGTTTGACATTCAGAAAAAGTAGAACCGCCAACATTGAGGGAATTACAGCAATTAGCGATTTCTACCGGAGTCAACTAGAGAATAACAATAACAACAGTTATCTTTCCGCCGCCGCCACCTCAAGCAACAACATTAATATCATCAACAACAAAATATTTTCCCTTTTCCCATCGTCACCATCAAATGTGCCAAAGAAAATGAAAATGAGTGACGGACTCGGTGTGACTTCTGTAACAATTGTCACCAGTCCGTCTGTGGTCGCCCCAACCACAATGAACAGTCTTAACAGTGCCAGTGTTACAACTCTTCCCAATATTTCTACTACGACAAATAATCACATCAACTCGTCGAGTTCCCCTTGTGCCAACAATCATACCAGCACGCAAAATTTAGCAGACTACCTCGCACAACTCATCAAGGACAAGAAGCAGCTCGCTATTTTCCCGAATCTCTTTATCCACGTGGAAAGAATACTCGATGAAGGTAAGCACAAACAAAAATACAACTGACTTTTCCGTTCGCACACAAAAATGTGCTATGAGCATAAACGGAGCATCCTGAAAATGTGTTCGTTTATCACGTTATGCACTCCTCGAAAGAGTGTGTAACCTAACATTCCTCATGTTGCTACCTTACTTGCCATCACACACACGTCCATTGACACTGCGTTCAGCCACGATACGTACACCCGACCTGCATAAAATGTTCATGCAAACACATACATAAACGTCAAGTGGAACCATTTACTCGGCCTTTACTTTCCTCTTCCCATTTTTTCTGTAATTTTTGACAATGCACGACGAGTCTGAACTCTACCCAGAAATAGTGGTGCACTAAACATTTACGTGCAGTAACTTATCAAAAACATATCAGTTGTCATGTATGAAAAAATATTCGACTTTCACATCCTTTTTGAAGCCCACATTACTCGATGTGTATATTTTAAGTTGGTGCGTTCTAGTTTATTAGCTTCACATCTCATATAGATTACCTGTCATCCATTTATGGCATTCAGGATAACTCATTCTATCGCTGCTGACAGGCATTTCGTACACAATGGCCACATATATTATGAGAACAGCAGCACAACTTTCTTATAGGCAATATCATCAATGAATTGGCCTCATAATAGTATCTCAGCTAGGCACCAATAGCAAAAACATCATTTCTGCCACGGTTCACTACTGTAGGCATAGTATGATAGGGGAGGGAGGGGAAGCCTGCATCGAAAGACGCCAACACAAAAAAACCAGCGTGGCATACTGATTCACTTTGTATCCAACCACAACACAAGAATCAGCCACAGGCAACGTTTTCTCCGTTATATGGGGATAAATTATGTCTT
>JAHZNE010006260.1:0-15668 GCA_027744055.1 Callyntrura sp. NNG-2020
CATAACAGAAATTGCGTTTCCTCTTTGGATGACCATTGAAATTCTTTGAGTAAAAATCTAAAGAGTGCATGCTGAAAGCTGAATGTATTCAATTAATAAATACACATACGCGAAAGCATCCTCGTTAAACATTTTGTCGCTATTTACTAATTTATTTATAAATGTTGTCATATTATCGTTTGGTTTGACGTTTCATGGTAGCGCTCCTTGCCTTTTCCTTGCATTCTTTATATTCATTTTATGTGTTCCTCGTGAGAGAGAATTTATTCATATTCCAAATACTACCTACCACCAGTATTGTGTCCATCATGAGCATGCGTAAACCTTTCACCTGGATTGAAAAATTCAACAGGCCCCCTCGCACTGCACAGCGTAAAGGAATTGTAAAACTATCAGTGCATTAGTTTAATGAGATAGGATTTACGTTGTTGTATCACAATCCACTGACCGAATACTCGTAAAATTGCAAATTTCATCATTATGTGATGGATGATAAACACATCAATCCTAACGTAAATAATTCTTTACTTTTCTTACTTTAGTCACTAGTGTCAAGTTTGTCATGACATGCCGTACTTGTTCGGTTTTTGCCGTAAGTTTGTCAGCAAACTGCTCAAACTAAGCAAAATTCGTAAACTACTTTTAACAACTTGACCTGCTTTCATTTAAAGTGACGATAGATGATAGAATAAATATGTATATGCTGCTGAAAAGACTAAATCGACCTATTGTTAATAGCATGTGTTCAATTCCGAAGAATGGTGATTTATCCGCGTATTTATAACTTTTACGGAAGCATGCATATAGAGAAAAGTTATTCCATTTTCCATGATTCAGCTAGTGGCATATGGCAGAAGGACAGAATAGAAGAAAATTTTTTTTTATAGTGTTTGTATTTATATCGTTGATGGCTCAAAGAAAGCATGGGCATTACCGCCGTATTACAGCGGGTTTATTTTTTATTTCACTACATAACTGAGTATATTATTAGCTGATTTTTCTTTTTCGTTATCTTGCTGTCAGCGCATGCGGTCGAGTTGCGTCACGATATGTAATAATTTAATTTCCAGCTGTCATCGTTGATATTTTATTATTCAGTATAATTAGTAAATCTATATAACTGGTTTTTACAAAATAATATGACTTACAGTTTACATTTACACACACTGGGAGAAATAATAATACAAATTAATACTTTTTGTCATGTGATGCGCAACTATTAGTCCCGCTGCTTGCTGAGTTAACAGGACGTAATGCACCATGTTGTACTTTCTTGAGACAGGCAGTTTGTTTAATCGTAAATCAAAGTTGTCGTAATTTTGATTAGTACTTATTTTTGTACATTAGGTTTCGATCAGAAAATGCTTTTTCTTTCAGAACTAAATGTTATAATAACATAACATATAATAAATAGTTAAGCATTTTGCGTCAACATTTGCAGCAAAACGTGATGGTCCATACTATTTAATGTTGCTAAATCAATGCCAAGAGCTTTGGCCATTGTCGCTAGATCGAGACCAAATGATTTGAGTAAGTCTTTGAAGTCGACTTCTTCTCCAGTCAAGGGATTTAGGAGCTTGGGACAACTTTTGTTGCACTGTGGCCAAGAACATTTTTCGATGAGTCGAATTTCAGTTCTTGGAGACCCGTCGCTACTTTTCAGTATCCCAGGGGCTGCATCACAAACACTGTACCAACGACGGTTTCTCTTCCTCTTCTTGTGTTTGTTCTTTTTATTACCAGCAAGATTTGTGGGAGCCTTCCTCTGACTTGGACTAGTTGACTGTAGGTAAGCAGTTACTGGTTCCATATTTTGTTTTGTGAAGCTAACTACCCTCATGGAATTTGAGTTTTCATTTTCTAATGCATCTACACTTGGTCTCTGCTTACTTTTTGTAGATTTCGTATGTCTGCTTCTTGCGGACTCTTTCTGAGCCTGTAGCTTTTGTCGCTTTTCCAGTTTTTTTCTTCTTCGTCTGTTTTGTCTCAGACTCGAACTACTGTTGTTGCTGTTGCTACTACTCAACTGCTTATGGCGATGACGATTGTGTCGTCGACGGTTTCTTCTCGACGAATCGTTTGAAGTTACTGATGCGGTGAAATTATCACTGGATGAACTTGCAATACTGCTGCCGCTATTGATACGTACAGCGGTAGGAGGAGTTGATGAAGTGTACACCTTCCCATGACGAAACACTCCGCGGTGTCCACTTGACTGTAGACTAGATTCCGGTTCATCATCATTCCAGTATGTCTGAGACGACTTTCTGAAATACATTGAAGAAATCGTTCTTGTACACAATTTGGATTTCAACATTAATTTAAATCGCTATCGAAAACATTTCCTCTTCTGCCAATCATAAGTAGTGTTTTTATCTTCTCTTTAGGAAGGTCGTACGTTTTTCGACACATGAAATTGAACTGTCTAAAACCTGCACAAATTGAATACCTTTTAGGGATGAAATTGGACTCCTCGATAATTCCACCGGATTCCCAACACTTGAGTGCTCGGGTTAATTCTACCGAATTGACTTCTACACGTCCCCAGTCTCTATGAGTTAGAATGGTGTGGGCTAGACACGATGGAATGAAGACATTCCTAAAAAATATGAATAAAATATTTTTTATAAAGATTATTCTCCTACAGTTCATCTCTTAAACGTTTTCATGTGTTTTCTCTTACGTGACATTTATGAGCGTCTTCTTCAGTTCATCTCCAACCCTATATACATAGTCCCATTCTTCTTTTCTCAAAGCAGGAGTTGGAACATTATTTACAATCATTTGAGCTTCATCAAACAACCATTGAAAAACGAAGAGAGAAGCTGAAATGAAAAATAAACATTTTAGAATCCAACAATAATTAGTACAGAATTAAAAATATATCTACAAATATAAACAACTTCCACCTTTCAAACTGGGGTAGATTCGGTAGCCAAAAAAGCATGTCCATGGCTCTTCAGGATGAGAAGCTTGACAGCGTTCTGGTAACCGTGCATTCCATAAATCCATGCCCTTCCGCAAGGAAATTTCCGGAGGACACAAGATAACATCATGACAGTTTACCTTTTCAGTATACAAGGGTACTTTATCTATGAACCAGCCAGAATCAGTAATCCCTTTAACTCTGTCTCTGTCGGAGGAACCAAACTCTTTCCTCAATAAAGATTCCACGTGATCAATATTAAGCATCACTCCTGTTCCACCTGCACTAAAATTACAAAAACAATAATATTGGAATTGGATTGAACATACTATTTTGGACGACTCGTGAAATCTCTAGTGCGTTTATTACCTTGAGCCCGCGAAAATAACCGAAGAGTCTGCATCAAGTCCTTCCGTTTGAATCAGACTTTTAACAACTTCATCTATAATCAAGGCTCCCATAAAACTAAATGGGTTCCCGTTTTCGTTTCCCCGCACCCTACCACTCCACGTATCACTGGAGCAATAAGGAATGAATCTATGAACATACAAATTCAATAATTTCCAATCCATTAATATACTATATATTTACTAAAACACTTTCCAAGTGTATATAAGCAGTACATGACTGATCGTGAGTAGAGAAATGAGTTATCAGGCACAGAGAACAAAGTTGAAAATGAGCGTTAGACCATAATTCAGGGTTGGTTAGACACACAATACACCACTACACCTCGCATGAATAAGTAAAACCATCAAATCCTCTTCCTTTGTCCCCTCAAAAGCTTACCATGTTTCACACTAGGCCAACTATTGGAGCTCATTAAGTGGTTCAGCCGATGCCAACGATTCATGCAACTTCTTTGGTCAAAGCAATACCAACCACCTAAAAATAAACAAGATTTTTTTAATCCATGAATTAATAGTTTGAATTCCAGTTTGTGCACTGCATAAAAATGATCGCTACTCAAACACAAATAATTTATAATCTACTCCATCTTACCTTCTAAAAATACAATCCAAAGATTATCATCGCTCCCTCTCTGTTCAGACTTTCTTATATAATATCTGAAAATTAATTACGAAAGGTTCAATATTATTCATAGAAATACAATAACAATTACAAACACCTATTGAATTCACCTCTCCACAAGTTACGTTATCTACACACCGGTGCTGCACTTTGCTTGGAGTGCTATGAAGATTTACGACAATGACTATTACGAGAGAAAAGAACTTCTAGGTCAGTTAGTTGTTTATTACGTTTTTCAAGTTGCTTCCAAGCAAGTAAAATGTAATTAATTTTTGGCAACAACAAGGTTCACCACCGTCTAATTGCTCATCTCAGAGCTTTATCATTTACACCTGTAGATTTTTACAAAGTAGTATAAAATGTATGGGGCAAGAGTATACCTGATGCATTCACACTTAATCGTCTTTCATTTTTATCATTTTCCCTGATCTTATCAATGATCAGTCATTCAACTGTGCTACGATTTAGGTATACACTTTTTTGTAGTAGTCAAACGCGTAAATATTTTACGGTAGAAAAATGAAGTACATAACATTTTATCATCAAGGAAGGAGCATTATCATTTCACTCCGACAAAACTGCTGCTAACTACAATCATAATAATAATCATGCTCATCGCATCGTGCTGTATTTCCCTATAAAACAGCGGTGGTGGTGGTGCTGAAGTTTCATCCGCATCTCTGGTAATTTATCACAGAGAACTACACAACATCAACTTTGCACCAGCAGCAGCACACACACACACACACACATACAGACAACAGCTCGAAGATGCCTTGTTAGCCAATTCAATATCATAATCGATAAGTAGAATCTTTTTTCTTTGAAGGGATGCCGCAAATCGTGAAATGCGATCAAATTCCCCTTAGTCAAGCTCAGGCAGGAACATGAGTAGTCGAGTGGAGCGAGAGTGATGAGGAAAAAACTTAGTCAAGAAAGGGGCCGCTCTGCAATGATGAAGATGGCTAGCAGAGAGCGAGAGGGGAAGGGAAGAAAAAGAGAAAAAAAAAATGAAAAAGACATACATACATACAACATACCGTCATATATGCCTGATGAAGACGTATAGGTATATGGGCATGTAAAATGCGTATATCATTTAAACAACAATACCTCTGCTGCTGCTCACTGAATGTATAATAGATGAGGAATCTAAAGAATAAGTTGCGGAGCGAAAAAATAAGTCTTTTCATGCCACCTTTTCCTACATGAAAGGGTGCCGAAAACAGACACATACAATGCAATAATAATAATAATCTGATAATCTCGATCTTCCTTTTTAGCAAAGCAGCACACACACACACACCACCACATCAACCTAGACGCGTCATGTCGACCAAGAACAACTTTAAAATGTCCATAATAATAGTTTGTTACTGAAGCACACGTTCTCTCGTTTAGGGAAGGAGTACGTATATAGGTAGTTACTGTTGCCACTTCTTTATTGGGCTTTGGCAATGCATAATCACAGCAACACATACACCTCTCTCTCTGTCTCCCTCTGGATACGTAGACTTACACGGACACAGGCATATATGAATCTGTGAGAAATCAAATTGCAATGACTGCTGACTGAAAGTTTAGTTGGCTTTTGCTGTAGTGTTCTTGTCCTTTTTTAAAAAACACAACCTCAAATTTTGATAACGCTTTACATGCGTCTAGAACCCGCATAAAGCACTTTGCCATGTCCTCTCTCCATCTTTTATGGGAATAATAATTTACTATTTACCAGCTGAAAAAGCCACAGAAGGAAAACTAAAACCAACCCTTTTACCGCGGCTAGAACTTAAAACTACGAGAATTTAATTCTATTCAGGTTATACTGCTTACTCCTTTATTCTAAAAGCGTAAGCTGTGAAAAACGGTTTTTTATATTTTCGTTTACGAAAGAGCAACCTTATGGTATCGGGACTAGTCAGTCACCACGACATGATGCGTATGCTTTTTGATTGTATTCATTCATACTTTGTTGAGTAAAAAAGGGTTCCTGAGGTCTGGACGAAAACGACGCGCGGCTTCCCTTTGGCTCTTATTGAAGTCTTGAAAATAACGATGAAACACGACGATAGGGTAAAAAGGAAGAATGAAATTTCCCTTTTACACATAAATAATAAATTTAAAAGATGTGAGTGAGTGACATAATATGGAAAATTACCAAACAGCTTCTGTTGAGTCCCTATAACGTACTACAGAGGATTTACCACCGGAAAATGATGCGTGACATTTTTACCAATTAAAGCGATAAAAGTTGATGTTGTGGTTTAGTAATAATTACGTCGGCACGTTTGGCTACAGCCATAATGACAAAATGCACCTATGCGTATGTATTAGGAAAAGGTTTAAAACAGACTCATTGCATCCCTCTCGTCAGCGAGTCGTCAGCACGTCAAACAAAGGGAATAAAATCGAATAAAAAGTGTATTCAATGGTGTTAACGAAAGAGCGTGTGTATTTGCGTCTATGTACGTTGATGAATTACTTCCGGTTTTGGCGGAGCCGTTTTCAAGTATATAATCAAAAGTCCGTTATAGAGATCCATTGGTTTTTATATCTGTGTAGCTCATATGTTTATGCTCTACTCTTGCATTATACAGATTCCTAGAACCAATAAAACCCAATGCCAACAGCACCGTAACCTAAAAGCTTGTATCGAAATGTATACACTCTCACATGCCAGTTTGGAGGACCTACTAACCGCGGTGATTTGAAGTGATAAAAGACTGTTGCGTATGAGAAAATAAAAAAGAAGTCATGTAAAGTAACAAAAGTTTTTGTTTACCCTGCTGGTGAGCCGTCATTACAAGTGATGGATTTATTTGAGAAATGGACCAGTCCCAGACCATGAGTTGACTTGGCAAGGCGCTTGTTAGTATTATTGTTGCTATTACTGGCAGGGCTCATGCCACTTCTACCATTAGAACTGTTTCCATCATGATTGCTTGTAGTTTGTTGCAGTTGACGGCGATGGTTCTCTTCTGAAACAGGAGATATTATTGAGCTTTCAATCAAGCCTAACGATGATGCTGATGGTGATGACGACAACAATGATGAGCCATCACTTGTGCTGCTGCTACTTCCCCTACTACCGTTCTCTTTTTCGTAATAGTTGATTCTGGGCTGGTGCGGATCTCTCGAGGCTGTAATTTGAGGTTCTTCATTATTATCACCACTACTACTATTGTAGTTGTGACTGCTACTGTCTGTATTACTACTGGTCCCAAACCCACCCACACCACCACCAGTGTCGTTAGAAATCTCAGGAAGTTCATACGAGTTGTGCTGCTGTAAATGGTGCGGATGATGATGATTGGTATTGGCACCATCAATGATGCCGCCACCGCTGCTGCCCTTTTTAATGTTATTGGGATTGTTGCTTCCAGTGTCTTCCGCTGGCCACCAAATTCCCTAAAAATAGCATTATTTTTTACATGTATTTTCTGAGTCGGCACGTATGCACTCATTCATTTCCGGAACATAGGATTTTCATTTAATTTGAAACAATGGGCATCTGATAAAGCCGTGTAAAAATCTACACGCAGCTTTACATACACCGCTAACCCAATCCTCTACGCTATATGTATCCAATTCCAGTTTTTTTATTATGGTTTCTTAGTTTCTTACGTTATTAGTCTCAGCGTGAAATTTCGCAGCGGCCGGTCTTGATGTTGATGAGGAACATGGTTGAGCATCCAGAAAAGTCATAAATAAGCAAAAACTCATTAAGTACGTCTTTGGTCCCATGATTAGCGTTTATACACAGGATTTCTCGGCTGCTTCGTCCAACAATAATAAATAATAAACGATATTAAATAGATCTATGTGTAACAGCACACGTTATCACTCGCGTGCGACGTTGTTGTTACAAAAACAATAACGGCAAGTTCTTTTAAGGCTTCTCTCTGCTTCCTCCGCTAAATGCGAGAATTCCTTTTCCTTTGAAAACCGTTTCACTTGGATTACAAATAGCTCCACTGCACAACCACCACTACTGCTACCGCATTCAGTAAAAACGCTTATAAATAGAGGGTTATTGGTACTACGAAAAGTTATACAGTCCTGGCGTTTCAGCAGCATGCTTTCTTTCTGAAAAGTGAAATTTCTCCACGTATTATACATGTATTATATACATAAAAGTATACACTCTCGAGCAGTGCCTGCACGCACACAAAAACACACGTTTTTCTATACTTTTGTTTCTGTTTTGTTATCACCGCGCAGAGTTTTGCACGCGAGAACGTGTTGGCTAATAATAGCGATAATGAGCAGAGAACCGCATTAATTCACTACTCATATGGTACTAAATTTACTACGTGTTTGTAACATTTTTGATTCCCTCCTTCCTCAGCACTTTTAGATAAGGTCACTCTCCTCTGAACTTTCGTGTGACGACGGTACTCCATTTACAAGCTGCTAGTCAGTTTAATACAAAAAACACACATTTTCTCACAAAAAAGCGTCTGTGTACAAATGAATGAATTGACTTTAGAAAACAAATTCTTTCAGTGAGAAAGTTCTCAACTGGCGAACAAGAAGTTTTGCTTGAAAGAGGAAAATGATGATGCTGATGAGAGTATCAAAAGGTCCCTTAGAAATCCTTCGTGTTGCCTTTTGTGGCTTGGATGTGTTAACTTCAGAAGCAAAAGCCCTACTGAACAAAGTAGAATGTTCGGCAAGCAAAGGCCTTCCTTCTTTCACCTTTTATATTTTACTTGAAACCAAAGTAAGTTACATACATCAACAGGCGAGTGTGTGTGTGTGTGTGTGAAGCATATATACTGTATGGTGGTGTGTGTTCATGTTTTCAGCAGAAAGTATGTAAGTGCAACAGGCAGGCTGGCAGGCACAAACAAATGGAAATGAGTATGATAGATGAGGCATTCTATAATACACATCCCTACTCTGTGCCTACTCCACTATTTCTACTTTGATGTCTTTCGAATATATGCGCTATATTATTATTTAAGCTTTTTTCAACACTGCAGAACAATCACTATATTCCTTCTACTTGATCTCCGTCAATGCCGAAAATAATCCAGATATTGTTATACAGGGAAAACGTCAGGAGTAGTAGTTGTGCACAGCAGCAGAGAGGCAGTGGTGATGATATGGTTTAATGGTGGTGTAAGTAAGGAGTACGCTAGAAGCGGCTCAGGCTCATCTTTGCTCGTTATCGCTTTGTTAATGATGACTTTTTCTGTTCTCGTGCTCGGCTGAGCCTTAAAGACAGAAGAACAACTCAGGTAGGTAGGTAGATGAACACAGAGAGAAACGTTGATCCTCTTTGCGCTGTTGTTGTGAGGAGCGCCAGAACGAGAATTTATTTTTCAAAGAAAGATAGTCTTCAGTCAGTCTCAGGAGGGGTTGCGATGTAATGTGAACATTGTAGCTATTACCTGTAGGAAGGAAGGATGTATATATGTATGTAGGCGTCTTGTGGTATGACTCATTAAAACATTTTTATAACATTTTACAGTTTCCTTCTCTGAGAAACTTGGGGGAGCATAAAAATGTCAAATAAACATATTGTACTAACTTGAATGACCTACCTTAGAAATCAGTTAAAACTTAAAACGTCTACCTACTTGGCAATTCCTCTTACTGCTGGACCCCCGATACTGACTTGATTTACCGTTTTAACTTGTCTTGTCTGCATTCCCGTTCAATCCTCAAATCTGATGAGGATGAGATGCCTAGCTGAAAGAAGTATAAAAGAAATCAAATATTTAGAACATTACAGTGCAGAATATGCACATACATATTCGGAGTTTCCCCAAGAAGCATCTCTCTATCTGTATTGATTACCTTGTGCTGCTTGTATTTTTCATTTTAAGATGAACTCTCTCGTGAAAATCAAATAAGAGAGAGTTATTGGCCATTCCGTTTCACCAAAAAATGTACCATCTGCCACTTTTTAGTGTTAGTACATGATTTTGTTGCAAAATTAAGGTGATTTATGGGGGCATTGAATCATTTATGGGATGTTAAGTGGAATGCGATGATATATTGATTGTATCAAGAATGAATTTTGATTTATTAGTATTTGGTTTTGACCTGTAGGCGCCTTTAACTTCAATGAAAGAATTCCGACAAAAATGCAGTGTAATGAGTTATAGGTCTTTCTTGATTCTGTGAGTCTGGTTCCAGTTTAAATTGTACTACATTAGACGAGTAAGCAATACGTAAAATATTTCCTACCACTCGAAGCATTTTGTCATCTCCGCCGTTGTATACCACGAACCGTCCTTGCATGACTACATACTAAACCACCCTTCGCATCACCTATACAGGAAAAATACTAACGTGGGGATTTGGATCACGTAAATTTTTACTTTGACGGATAAAATTGCAAAAATGTACTTCAAGTAGCATGCCATTCCGCATTGTTTAGTTTTTATCAAAAAACCTGTGTGTAATGTGTAATAATATGACGAAAGGGTACAGTTGCAGAATAGAAACAAAACAGGAGCAAGCTGTAGGCTAATGAATAAATTGTTGGTTGAAAACGAATTTGCCATATCGCCATATGAAAACATACTTGTTATTACACGCTACGCGGAATTAATATTGAAAAGACAAGATACTATACAGACGTACATTTTTCTCTACTCATGTACCTATCCACGCAACAATAGATACCTAATTCAAAATACTCTCCTCTCTGTCGTGTATGTACGCCCGTGAGAGAGTGAACTGAAAGATACTATTACGCTTCTTGTGTCCCTATGTTCTTTTTAACTTCTACTTCTGTGTTGTATGAATTGAAATGCTCCTTCAACTACCATGCGGTTTAGTGCTGGTATGATGATGATGATAATGGTGACTGGTTTGGTAGCTATTCCAATCTTCCTACCGACTTGAGTTGGTTGAAAAGAAAACTGGAAAAAATCTTATTACTAATGTCGGCAAAGTTCAAAGAGAGTTTGTCTGTTTACATAATAGTAGCTCATGGGCGCATTCAACCGCAAGTGTCCGACATATTCAGGAGGAGTCTCTCCCTCTCTCTCTCTTGCTCGCTCGCTTTTCTCGTCTCGCTTTTTACTTAAATAGTAGTTTTATGTATGGTTGTAACCAAGTTCGTTTTGTGCTGTTGTAATCTGTAACAAAATGGAATGCATGTATTTTTAAGGACTACGTAACTTAAAAAATAAACCATTTTTTTTCAGTTCTTTGTGCATTATCAAGCAGAGTTGGAAAAGGTAAAATGCAAATCAGTAAAAGTAAATAAATACTACCAGTAATATAATCCAGGACGGCATCATTTGATCAATTTAAGTTTGCCCGTGCAACCAGTCTCATGAAAATCTATTGTAATAATCTAGAAAAATTAGCGGATCCATTAAACAAATTAAAGTGAAACAGCGCAGCAAGTACCTCTTGGGAAATATTTTAGCAAATTTTTCCCTGTGCTGTCGTCTGCTGCCTTCATTTTCCAAAATTGGAAGCATCTTTTTATGATGAAACGTTGGCAGTGCTGAACAAGTGGGCGAAATGGCTCTGTATAAGTTCAACTAATATTGAGTTTCTTCGAAAATAATTTCTATCAACTAACATGACTAATATTACATACCAACCATACCACATGGATGCGTCTAGTAAAACCAAATTCATTTCTAACGATTTGATAAAAAGATATTTAATTTAACTGCCTGGGTGGCGGGTCCTCTCCACAGAGTATCATTAACCACTCACCACAAAACAAACATTTTGATTTTAACAATTTTCTCCGTTTAAAATTTGCCCTTGAAGAAATTCATGCCACATGTACCCCATTTTTATAAAGTATGTAATTAACGAATTCCAATATTTACCTTTCGCATGGTTGAAAATTACAGGATAGATGATTTGTTTTGGTAGAAAGCATTTTTCGAGACGAACTGCTGCGCCCACGTTTTATTGCTCAGAGAATGGGGCTGTCAGAGAAGCCACACTAACAGCAGGTTTCGGTACTCGTGTTCAGTTCAATGATGTGATGTGATATCGATTTAAAAAATTACATTAAGTATTCGTTTCAATATTAATGAATAAGTATGGAAGAACAGTGACATGTTTATTGTTTAGGAGTTTCAGCCTGGATATTTTTCTTTTTACACAATTAATTAGAGTACCTTTTATATATGCGTACTAGTAAATTAGAACCATTATTGCCTAAAAAGAATTTTTTAAATTATGCTGGTCAGCCATTTCACAAATCTACAATTAGGTTAGTCAAGATAGTGTAATAAAAATGAACTGCTTGTGTCTGAAACATTTTTCCGGCAAAACTTCACTTACTCTGTATCCTATGTATGAAAATGAAAGCCAATAACCAAGAGAATGAATGGCAGTGACTAACGCTTTGTATAAACATAAAGTATATAATCGATACTATTTTTTGAATAATCATGTGTTGTGAAGTATGCATGATATATATCTAATATTGTAATTGCATAATATTAAGTTAGTCGATTTCACTGGTGTAACGTTGTACAAAAGTTTTACGGTTCACATAAAATAAAATTTTTGTATAACAGAATACCATACACCAGACGCTTACAATTTTTTTTTGCTTACTTTCTTATTTGTCTAACTTTATTGGAGTAAAATATATAAAATATGGACTGGTATAAATTTTAGACAAAAAACAAGAAGGTGTGTCCAACTGTTAAGTTAAATCATTTCTAGGTAATGAAAAAATCAACTTGAACTTATAAAAATTTAAATATGTTTGTAAAACGAACCAAATTTTCCAAAAAGTTTAAGTTGAAAATTGGCGATTTCGCTAGAAAGATAAGTTTCAGATGAAAACAATAAAATCCGTAGTAATTTCAAAATAAAATATAAATTGACAATGAAAAGCAAAATGACCCAAAAAATCCAGAGACTAAAAATGCATGCTTAATGGGCTATTATATCTTCAGTAAGCACATCGTCTTAAAATATCCAGCTACCCCATGTCCAAAATGTAACGCAGAAATGTTTGACACGTGTGTAATGGTGTAGTGATCAGACTGGCAAAATAAAATTAAAATTAAAATGCTGTATACTTCTCCCTAACAAATGTAGATTCCATTTATACAGGTTTTATTTGTATGAATAAATATTGCATGAAGTGGGGCCTGTAGTTAACAAGATGCCGCTTTTTCGGAAGACGATGGGCGTGTAGAAAAAAGGAATCGATAATTATATGTTACAAGAGAAGATGAGTAGCAGAAATTACCTTCAAAATGGCTGTCTTGTTAGCGGTATTGTTTATGCAGTTTAGGAATTTGAATATTGGTTCAGTTAGTAAGTAACTATAAAACTGGTATAATTTTCATCATGTCATCATTGTGCCTCGTGCATGAAAACACAAATGCCCAAGTGCACTTTTCGTGGTAAATGACAACAATATCTTATCAAATCCAATACTACCGATTCTCTCACTTCAAAATTTTCCTTTAGTTCTAAAAAATGAAACAAAAATGTTTCATATTTTAACTTGCATACCCATTGCTGTTTATAAATATAATGCTCTTTCCATTTCAGAAGCGTCTACATTACTCTTTTTAGCAACTGCTACTGCACGACGTAAATACAGGGGATACACATACATACTACAAAATTGAACGAATTCTTTAATCATTCACAGATTAACTAGTGATTTAAGCAAGAGTCATATATTTGAGAGCTGCCGAGAAATAATAATGGTTTGATGGGACGAAGTGATGAGAAGTATATCAAATCAGGTAAAGAATGAAGAAAAAAATTAAACTGCATCAAGCCCACGTGTAAGGCAGTGTAGTGTACTATATGCATGTGCGCTGAAAAATGTTAGTGTATGCAGCAAATCATATACAAAATACCAAGCTGCCAGTATTTAGCTGTAGGTTCCTTTGTGTCGGTCTCACAAAGAGAACAATAAATTATTGCAAAGGAGTTGCACAGTAAAAATACCGCTGGGCTGTTCAAGGTCCATTGGTAGCCATCATTAATTAGTTTTCTTTACTTTGCCTTGTTTGGAATAATACAAACGATCAAATTATCAATAATTTACAAGATCTATTATATACAAAGGTGTATAATGCATGTCTCTACGGACCGACGTTTATATATATATACTATAACAAAAAAGGTTTAATATGTATAATCGTAACAGACATGTTAAACATATAGTTTCGTGAGGGAAAAGTAAGATGATGACAGGGAAAAAACCGGCAGCTATGATCTCGTTAGTCACTCAACAACAACGATGCTATCCCAGTAAACCTACTCTACTTACATAGTGTCTGTAAACTTGACGAAAAATGGAAGCTCCACACACATGATGATAAACTACCATACGAGATTCCTTACACAAAACGTAATGAACTCAGGGTGTCTGTCAAACACAATATAGAGGTTCAATGGGGCTCTCCCTCCTGCATGTATTGCAATGTTGTATGTAGCGCAAAATAAATTCAAATTAATTGCCTGAGTTGTTTTCAGAGTTTATAATTGGTTAATTCGAATGATCGAGTTGTTTGTATTTGATTTTTACTTACTAGTTAGTTTGTTGAGAATATCAGTAAAATATAACGGAAAAAAATTTAAAATGACCATTTTGACGTCCACCAAATCAAAAATTAAATCATAACATTTCCGTAGTAAGTAAAATCAAAATCCTGTTATCTCATCTTCCTGCAAGGTGACAAAGCACCAATTTAAGTTTTTGTAAAGAAAAAATTTAGGAAAACAAATTATGTGTCTTGCTTTGATGTCAGAATTAAAGCATTCCTCTCCTCGGTTGTAAAACTTTTGAAACACTAACAAGAAAGCTGTTACAAGATAATAATGTTGACTTGCTCTCTTACTTTTGTATTTTATTTTGATTTTCTCCAGACGATGAAGATAATGATGGGGGGAAAAACTGAAAATGATTACGATCATAATGATTATTCCACATAATGCATTTTGTACTACAAGGTGCTTAGTGCTTACTGCTTACTCGTCACTAACTGTAGCTTCTGTTGTTGACTGCTGCCGTAGCGCTGGCACTAAAGACGATATGTTGATGACGATAATGATACCGCCACCACTCTGTTCTGACCACTTGTGATGTGGATGAAAATTATTATAAAGGAGAGAAAAAAATGATGATGAGAGTTTAATCGACATAAAAAATAGAAGAGAGCAGGCTAAATTACCAAAAACACTGTATTCCGTGTAGCTCGCTTTTATTTGTTTTCATCGTTCCTTTTTCGGCTCAAATTTTGTTTTGCCCTTGCTTTTGCGTTGCTCTCTCTCTCTTTCTGTGTTTGTATTTGTGTGCCGCTCTGTGTAAGAGGAAAGGGGAGGAGTCATTACTGTCATGAGAATGGGCAGAAGACAAAGAATTTTGGTTTGAAAATATTTTATGGACTTATATTATTATCCAGTAATACATAAATAAACTTACAAACTAGACGGCAAAATTCACTCTCTGTAGTTTGTAATTGTTATGCCATGCTATATTTTTATTAAGTCCTGTTGACCATTAATGTTTATGTTCACATGTACAAGTATGATTTTATGATGTCTTCCTGTTGATATTTTTAACGGCCTTAATAGACACGGGCTCAAGAAATGGAAATTCACAATTTTCATCTCTCTTGTGACTCTGGTTTGTGACAACAATAAAAGCAATGCCAGAAACGTAAGAAACTAACCATCTTAACAAAACTTACTTAAGGCCCACTTGAAATTGATTCAAGCTCATAACAACCAAATCAACCAA
>JAHZNE010006261.1:0-22908 GCA_027744055.1 Callyntrura sp. NNG-2020
TTTAACCACATATTTAACCACATATTTTGGCATTTTTAAGAACATAAATACATAAATATTTTGGTCATTTTAGCAACATATTAATTGGAACTTTAGTTATAACTTATAAGAAACAAGGCATAATACGTAAAACAAGTTACAGTCGTTTATAACTACAATAAAAGACATCGTACATCATATTCATCCTCATCCCACTCTATACCACCACCACCGTCAATTGTGATTATCGTCTATATAACGATAATATTACGGTAAAGAATGGAGAGTAGGAGAGAGATTGAACAGGATATCATTACAAAATTTAAGCAGTGATACAAGTCACCACATAATGCTAGCATAAATTTTTTGTTTGTTTGCTAACGAAAATAGCTGTCGCCTTAAGAACATCCCAGTCAACAGTTTGAATAAATAATTTGATTATCAGGCTATGTGTGTGTGTATGACAGTAAGGATTCTCCCATTTTTTTTGTCACGGTACTACCATTGTTATTACTGTTTAGGTAAAAGTTAGGCATCATCGCAGTACAGTGATGATGGTCAACGGTGACGAAATAATTTTGTCTCTGGATAGAAGGACATGTGAATTTTGACTGCGTGGAGATTTTGTATACACCTTCAACATTAACAGATGATGATGGAAGAACAGTAGTATCGTCATTGTCAGCGTGTCATCTCAGGCATTGAAGAAAAAACCCAAAACATCTTCCAAGGTAGCCCGTAACAAACACGATGCGCCAATCTTGCATATTTTTTGTGGTAATTTCTTTGTGAAATGGTAATAATAATTTTGCATGAAGTTGTATACATCATGGACAAATGTCGCAATCTTGGTAGCATTATCACACTAAGGCTCACGCATGCTGATGAGGATACGGTAATAACGGCAGAACAACGGCAGGGATGCTTTAAATGCACACGCGGAATTTTCCATTTAAATCATTTTCTTATATTTCGTTTCATCATTTATCCTTAGTCATTCTGTTGACTTCTTGTTGCCATCTTACCAAGCACAGTGTACGTGTGTGTGAGTAATTTAATGAATCTTTTTATGAGGCTTCTGACACCACTTTGTAAAATTCACTTCCCTTCCCTTCACAACTTTAGCAATTTTTCCCCCTTTAATTTCAAGCTATTTCATTTCACTTCATTTCAAAAGAAGTCCTGTGCAATCTTTGCGATGTGATGCATTTTGACTTTTTTCAAACTGAATGCATCGCAGAAGCGTCCTTCGTCACGTTACCACGATGATTGGATGATGAAGATGATCATTAGTCTGCTACAATGGTGATGATGATGATGAGGATGATGGTTGTTGGTGGTAGTTGTAGTTGTGATGATGGTGGTGGTGGTACAGTTAACAAAAGACATGTAGGACACAACAAGCTCATCATCATCCCATGATAGTTCCTTTTCTATTTGTTAGTTTTTATTGCTTGCAAGAACGATTTTCCAAGACATGAGTAGTATCCTTTATGATTATGACTATTATTATTTTGTCAACTGAACCTTTTTATAACTTTTTACTCCTTTTAATTTGGATGAGCTCGTGCCTTGCCCTCATATGGCAATACAAGGCAACACAACGTAAACGGCTGTTTTACCCTGCTCTCTTTCTCCCTCTCCTCTCCCATCCACGGCAAAGTTTCGTAAAAATTCGAGAAGGCGCACATAAACCGAAAATAAGTGCAACTGTAGCGAATAAATTGAACCCATAAATACAATTTTAGTAATGAGCGTTTAACTGCTCAATACAGAGGCAACATGTCAAGAAAAATTAAATGAAAACAACCTTGTCTTGTCTTGTCCCTCTTTTCCTACAGTAATTATCCTCATCATTATTATTAATATTTTACCATTTTTATACGCCATGTGAATATTTTTTAATGAGGGAAGACCAACATCAGGATGAAGGATAGAGAGGGTATGAAAGATGTGGAGGAGGTTATTGAACACACTGGGAGAATAATATGTAGTCGAGGGGCGAATTTTGCACGTTGTGGTTGCTAATGCATATTTATTCTAGTTACGTCCTTATTTACCTACATTTTCAAAGTACGTCGCGATTAGTTTACCAACTTCCTTCGAGCAACGTTACCGATATCCCCAACCACAAGAGTTGTTACGTAGGGGACTAACGTAAATTAGTAACGAACAAATTACGTATATATGTATATCAGGCCAGGCATGGGGGCAAAGGTCATCCGTACTTATCGCACTTTTTACTCTACAATGCAGTGGAATGGATCAAATGTCTTTCCCATGATTAGTTCACAATAAAAATATAAATGGATAGCTAGCACACAGGCAAAAAGGGAATCAGCCCATAAACCTTATCCAAATATGAAACGTCTTAAAGACTACCGACCTCTTAGTCCTCCATGTTGTAATGAACATGTGCACTTTTATCATGTCATTTTATTTCTTATCGTAAAAAAAGTTCATTTTTTTTCTTCAGGGAGTTGATAGCAATAAATTATTTGTAGTGCTGAAAGATAGCAAAACACAATGAACACTTTGAATGGCAGCTACTATACTGCCTAAGTGTTCTTAGTCGAGTAGAAACCAACCCACCCACCATAAAAACCACCTTTAGTACAGGTACCACCTTTAAAAATAATTTATTTTAGTGTGCTAGTACTACCAAACGATTCTTTTAGGCTTATTTTTTTGTTGTGCATTCCTTCTATGCAGTATAACAGCGCGCACAAAAAAAAACAAAATAAAAAATGCATAAATAACTCCACTTTGTGGTGAGTGGTGGTTGCATTGGTGATAATGGAGAAGGAACAAGTTAACTCAAGTATGTAATAGTAATGTTAATGGAGACTGCATTCTCTAGTTAAAAATGATTCGATTTCTAGAAGGAGGAAGGAGTTTTGAAAGGCTGCTGCATTCTATTCTAGAAACAGCTTAAATACCTACGCAATATGTGGATGCATTAGTTGTTGTAATGAAAAACGGCTAAAAATGAAAAGTAGAATCATTTTTTTATTGTTGTGTGCAGCTGCTGCTGTCCTGCCTGATCTTTCAAGGCCGGCCGTCATCATCTTATCACTTGATCGTCATGCTTTGCTTTTAAGCAGTGAGCGAGTTAAAATACATGTGCACGCGGAGCATAATGTATGAACAATTAAGCCATAAAACGGCGTGCACAATTCATGATAAATATGTATACCTAAGAACAAACAAAAAATTGGCAACGCTAAACAAGAACACGTATTTTATATCTATAGGCTTCTTCGTTTCTCATTATCAATTATCACGTCGAAAGAAATTTCATTCCTTTTTAACTCCAAAAACAAACACACACACGCACACATACAGAGAGAAACACCTGAGTTCATACAATGCCCAGGGGTTATTCATACTTATTTAAAAAAAAAGGAAATAAACCTTGGGAAAACAGGGTCATCAGCTGGATGACCCTGTAAAAATGTAATAAAGTTCGCAGGTAGTAAAACTAAAAGTCATACAATCACGCAAAAAACAAAACAAAAATCTTTTTCCAGGGACGCCGGTTATGCATGGCCCCTTTCTTTTGTACTGCAAAATCCGTGTGAGTGCAAAAAATATTTTTGTATCATTTTACGCACATCTTTCAAGCTGTTTATGGCAACTGCCATAAAATCTACTGATCTGAATCTGCTTATCAGCGTACACAACATTTTAAAATTGTACAGCATAAAAAATGCAAGACACTCTTTCTTTAAAATAACGCGTATCCTGTTTCATCTTTGGTAACATTAACGTTTAGCTGACTTTTATCGCACTTTTCTGCTCCTACTTGCCTTACAAATAAAAATTAGGCAGTAGGGTTTTCTTGGCTAATTGTATATGACACTGATTATTGCTGATTGTGCTGTAGGTGAGTGCATTTATAAATGGTGGGGGCTATTTTACGCAGATCAACAACGTCATCAAGCTACACAGGAAATAAGCAATTACATCAAAATGACAAGCGTACGTGTGTACAGCGTACACACATTCGAAATCACTGATGGAGATAATTAAAAGCAAGGCGGTTACACCTTACCACCCCTGCCTTCACGTTATCCACCCATCAAAAAAATGAGGAGTTCTACCACTCACAAATTATACAGCATTAAGCATAAAGCTCATAACTTTTTAAAAATTTCTTTTCACTGCCAACATCCCCGTTGCTGTTATAGGAGGGCTATCAATGTTTGAAATTTTGTTTTTTTTGGTTAAATACAACAGTTCGTCAGTTAATCAATAAAACAGTATTAGAATCAATAGTGCAAGTACTTATGCACAAGCAGAACCGCCGCACACCATTCATACCAGACCACCATGAACCAAGCTTGTGCTATTTTTTGAGCAATAAACAAGCGTGAAAACACGAATCTCAGCAGCATCAGATGATCATCGTGAGCAGAGCTGTTAATTTGTGAACGTAATCAATTAAACTAATGCGCTAAACTTTCATGGGGGTTTTCCCTTAATACAAGCAGGAAGATGCCTATTTAGAGAAAATAGGGAGGAATCCACTCGCCAAATTTGTCCATAGGAATATTTTATGGTAATGACGGGGTTCATGTCTAAACAACCGATGAACTGCCATTATAGTACCATTGATGACAATTTTCCCCGGCTTGGCTCTCCCCCCTCCTTGTCTTTATCATTCACCACGCACTATTGAATTTCTATCGCACATCGCATGCCTGTACCATGTTTGTATTGTAGAAGTTATAGGTCATGTTTTAATGGCGATGACGATGATGATACAGATTGTTCTTTCGTGTGTATGCGTTTTTTTACGACATCATGCAATATTCATTCGTATGCTAATGCTAATAACTTTTAAATGCAATTGAACACTTTACCCTTTTTGAGGCACAATGTAAACTCCACTTTTATTGGTGTTGTAGAGAAAAAATGAAAGGGATCAACATGCAGAAAGCGTGAGAACGAAGAACTGCAGTAGACTTTTTTGCTCGTTCTTTTGTTACTTGTCGCCATTAACGGAATAGATAGTTAGATAGGTTATATGGGGTAGTTCGTGGGTTCAAAGTAATATGATCGGGGTTCATGGTGATTAAAGATATATGTACACCTTACTAATAGTGCCGTTAAGTGGTTCAACAGTAACAACAATAACCTCTGCAGTTGATTCAAAAAATTCTCAGACAGTTCATGAAATGAAATTTAAATTACTGCATGTTTCAAAATTCTGTAAAAACCCGTCAGCTTTTTAACTTTAATTTCTCCCATTAAATATGCTAACGGCGTCCGCTTCGTTTTGGACACTGTCAACAGTGTATCTAAAAATCCTCATGTTTTCTGTAATCACAAAAAACGTTGAGCGTAATTGTGACGTTAATGTTCATATTGAGCCTTTGGAGGCGCAACAAATAACCAAGTAATAGTATCTAAATGTATATCGTTGTATACGAGCTGTTGTTGATGTCGTTATAAATAGTACAACGTGCTGCTGTCATTAGTTACTTCCTTGAGAAATTTTCCAGTAATTTTCTTACTGTTTTATAATATCTACCTGTGTCATGTTTGCTTCATATTTCACAGAATTCGTATGCGTACATATTCTTGAAATGTAAATTGCACGGTAACTAATTAAATATTACGTGCGTGAATACGTGCATAAAATAAGTACATCGGTATCATTGGTACTGGGGCCACATATGTAGTTATTATTACTGGGATACGTCTTCTTGACGCAACTCATATATATTGTATATGATTACGATGGAACACTTTAATTTAGAATAGAAAAAAATTAACTGCCTACTCGATAATTCCTCTACTACTGCCTGGTCAATAATGGTCTTCTGACTTGCTATGGTACCACTGGTCGGTAATCTCATCTGTTGAACATAATTTTTATTCACTGTTTTCTTCAGTCAGTATTATTTTTGGCAGGTGAATAGGGATAAGCTTTGATAAATGTGGTGTACGTATATACACGTACATACTTGACGAGCACACGAGGAAGTATGAGCAAAAATTTTGAGAACTGACCGGTTGACCTTGGTTTGGGAAGATGAGGTTCCCGTAAATGCATGCAAATGTGCTCTCAACTGAATCAAAATTTACGGTCTTAAAAGCAAAAACAATGTACATTTCTCTGCTTTAACTAATCAGTGACCGTGCAGTTTGCGTGGAGATGTTTTGCTGACGCCAACATGACTGCTTGATCCCCCCCTAAATTCACTTTTACTTCTCTCCCTTACCAAAACTAACTGATATACTTTGTTATGTGGAATTTCCATTTTTACTCCTAACAATGAACTTGGCTAAATGTTATCTTATCATTTAGCATCAGGAGACATGTACGTTTGTTGACCAAATGAGTAAGGCTGGAGCCTACAATTTCGAAGTAACCGGTCCGTCAAGCATAAATTTCTGTTTCGTGAACGGCTAGAGCAAAACGTAGCATGGCTTAGGCGTTGCCATCTAGCATACTCCTACAATCAACGGGTGACGTAGTCGAAAGAAATTGAATTGCCGGTGTGTCATAATTGAAAGCGTTATCTCATACTCATATCATACTATTATTATGCTTTTGAAAAATGATAATCATATCTCATCGCAATGACGACAAAAACTATATGGAAAAAATGTGTTTAAAGGAGAGATCTCGGTACTAATGAGTTTTTCTTTTTTTCAACAGCATATGTTCGACAAAAACCACAGATCTCACATGAACTGCATTATTGAAAAGAAGAAGGCTGAAGAGATTGTTGATGAGCAGCCAAAACCTCTTCCTCCCCTTCTTGGCATCAACATGACCACCGACCCAAGATATTTACATTTCACTGGAGAGAAAATGGCAATTTCCTGTGACTCTGGAAATGATCACCGTCATCCTCCACCCCCTCCAGCTCCACAAGGTCCCTTCCACGGCGGTATCCCTCTTATGGAATCCATGATGGTCGCTCCCCCACCACCATCTCCCTCTCGCCATCACCACCACCACATGCATCAAGGCCATCCAATGCCAGTTCCATTTGGCTCCCCCTCTTCCGGCTCCAGGGACCCTTCTGCTCAATCCCTTGCTTCCGCCATTGCTGCCGCCAGTTCATCCTCTGTCCCAATTCAAATCATCGGCCCCATCCCACTCTCCGCCTCTTCCCAATCTGAGCCCCTTTTCCCACCATCCTCCTCTTCCTCTTCTGGACCTTTCGGTGGGCTTGGGTTAAGCGCGCAAATGATTCCAATTCTCGTTAGCAGCCAGGGTAACAGTCTTGACGATCTTCCCAACTCCAGCCAAGGTAACTCAGAGAATATATTCCTAGGCCCAGTTGTTACGCCTCCAGCTAACCCGCACCACCACACCATTCACTATCAGCCCATTCCACAACAACAGCAATCCGCATCAGCACCAATGCACCACTCTATTGACGCACAATTTCCCTTCCTCGCTGATCCGTCAACTCATCCATTCCAATTTTCTCCAGCAGGAGGACCCCCACAAGTACAGTCTGCAGAGATCCGTGAGAGAGCCGTTCCACACCCAATTCCAATCATGCCACGAGCTCATGTCCAACATGGTAAGTCAACCGAAACATATGCATAAAGTCAAACTCAGGCCAGTGGAAACCACTTTTATTATCTCTCGCTCTTTCGAACAAAACACCAATTAATTCCACCACAGCCAAAAATCTTTTCTACCTTTGGGAAAATATTTTTTCTTCCTAAACTTACTTCACACATCCGCATATAATTACTGCCACCATTATTATTACTACCTATTTGATTGCCATACTACCATATTAGCCCAAGTTTTAGGCAGTTTGAAATAACTAGAGTATGGTAGAGAGAGAGAGAGAGAGAGAGAGAGCATCACAGTAATTTGCACCATTCAATGTGCTCTGCACAAGTCGCAAACTTCAAAAACGTGCCAGCAGTGGAGTGCAGCCAACCAAAGCGTGACATTTTTGAAGGAAAACACAATAATAATATGCTATGCACCTCATAAATTTAATCGCAGTCAGTCAATATGGCAAAGTGCACAGAGTTGAACATACACACAACAAATAATCACTTTCTTCTCCCCCAAAAAATATTTTTAAGTCCTAAACTTTTTTTTACTACCTTCACTTATTAGCTTTGACGACGGCGACGGCAAAAGCACGCAGAAATCCAAGCTTGTCAATGTATTCCATCATGGCGAGAAGTTTATTTTCATCACATCACGGCCGAGCATTATTTTGATTACTCATTACGTCTCCGTCTAGTTTGTAACGTCCTACTAGTGGCGGCGGTGGGTTGCTTTGGCTGATGAAGATGATAATGATAATGGATTTGGAAAAGTTGAAGAAAAGAAGTAGTAAACCTCCTTTTGCCTTTTTGTAATGTCAGTTTCCCTCACTTGATGATAGCGGCGCAGTCATCAGGATAATCATATTATTTGTAGGAGCTCGTATTTAAATGGACGTTAAATTTTTTTTATTGTAAATAAAAAAGGTGTAAAGGGAAATCCAACGATTCTAGTGACAGTAATAGAGATAGTTATACGCGCAAAGAAAAGAAGAAGAAAAAAAAATAAGTCCTTTTTTGTTTGTGCGCTGAATCCGTATTGGGTACACTTTTTTATGGTGTCGACACTGGGATTCGCGATGATTTTACTCATCGACGTAATATTTAGCAGGATAACGAAATGAAAATCGTTTTGCTCGCGCGCTCACCTATTTAATGCACATTTGTGCACGTTAAAAGAACACAAATGGTGGCTCTCATTTCATCCACTTTTGTTCCCTGCTAGCACATAGTCATCGACATTTTTTGCATGAACGTCGTATACACGTGTAGTGTTAAATATGTGTAGTAGTTTTTTGTAGTACGTAAGTACCCCTTTTTCTCAAAATGCTGACACAGATTGAGATGAATTTCGAAAAGTGACGGAAAGTTTATTTAACATGCCGTTTACCTCCGCTGCTCTTTATCCAATCTTGGTGTGATTGTAGAGTGAGATGCCGCGCCGACGACGACGAGGTTGATGATGCTACCTTTTGGGATATATTAAATTGCTGCACCACACACAGAGTAGTTTCATGGTGCGATACGTTTCAGCGATTTTTAGTAAATCCAACGACACGATTGAAAATTATTGCCGTTTTTTTGTAACGTCAAAATGATGTAGTGTGGCGGTATTGGCATACAAAAGGTTGTAAAAAAATTTATTTCTAATTTTTTGCATTGTTTCACTTGTTCACACCCAACAAGAACTTTTGTAGGATTGAAAACTTTATCATTATTTTAATTTACATACATACAGTGATGATATTGAGGTTTGGAACAATCAGGATATATTATGGTAGTTGCGAATATGCATCCCACCCCTCACTGTATATAACGTGACCTCTTCTAGAGGAGTTATTAGACCAAATTCAATACCGAACTCCTAATAGTTAGGTATACATTGCAAATTTTATAAATTAGACACTACTAAACTGGACTTTACTAATTTAAAGGCACCATCCCCAATACTACGCTATTTTACACATAAACGATATTTGAATGAATCTCAAATCGCTGCTACCTCTATCAGTAGGGACACAGATTTGGATTTGGACACCAATTGTGAAATCTCCCCATGTTACAGCGTATTACAAAGTGATTTTTTGTGTACAGGGTCCTCGCTGCATTTGCAAGAGTTTAAGTAGAGTTGTTGACATGATTTATGATTGTTAAAGGCAGCCTTCTCAAGCATCATTAACTATACTGCACTTTTGCGCTCTGTTGTATCTGTGCAAACACACAAAATCGACTCTACTGTCGTTTATCATTACGGTTGATGTAGCAATCCTTCTCCTGCAGTTATCTATGACCAATTATATTAGTAACAAGAGCATTACAAAGACGCAAAAAGCGGTGGTGGCCTTTAACCTCTCAAACTCTCGTAACTGAAGTAATCTTAAATGGCTAGTTTCGCGTTTTCTGCAATCGACGCTGCTAGTATGCAAGAAATATATCCGTTGTGCGTTTGAAGACATCAATTGTTTAAAATGTGTACAATTTTCTCAAAATTTCTTCAACAAAATAAAATTGTTCTACATTCCTACAACAAAACCAAATGATATTAACATTTATTCTTTGTTTCCCCGACAGTAATTCGCCCTCGTTCCGTGGATAATGTTGTGCAAAAGCGCGTCAAGCGTTGCTCTTGTGACTGTGCCTGCAAGAACCACCAGGAATAGAAAAAGGAAATTCACAGAGATACATGGAAAGCATTCTTCGGTACACTATCTATAAAATAAAAATTTTCAATAGCGACTGATGAAAAACAGCGTTTTGATAAATTTGAAAAAGAAAACGAATCTCAACTAAATACAGGAACAATGTTTTGAACTCGACAATATAATGAATAGTATTTCAATTTTCAATATGTGACTACCTATATATAATGTAGATAAGAAATGATTTTGAATGATAAGACGTTAGTTTAATTATGTAAGCACTGTCATTGAAATTTACAGAAAAAAAAATTACTACAGCATCCTCGAATCGGGATAAAATTGTAAAATTAAAAGCAAACTTCACTGCGTAAGCTTGTGCTTGCATCATTTTTTCCAGAAATTCATTCCTGTTTGTTTCGCAACCATGTCCATCTGGCATGAGTGCAAATCTATAAATTTACATTTACGTATCCTGAGGTACTTTTTGGCAGGTCGTTCTACAATCTACGTTATATTACTTCTTTAATCGTTTTTTACTTTTTTTATTACAACAGCAATGGTAAATGCGACGACCTGCAATATTGTATTATAATGGACCAACTTATAAATCAATGTGTGTAGATAAGATAGAAATAGACACTGTTACAACACTATCAACTATTATGTATTTACACAATTTTACATGTATTTTTGTGATGTTTCTTTGTGATTTTTAAAATAAATAAAAACCTTCAAAAATTAAAAGCAAAATTTTGTCGTTGCCCAGCTTGATTGTTATTTCCTGTCATCTACATTTCATTTAAGTTGTCATAATAAGTAATTTAGTTCAATCCAATTGAAAATGTTCAGGTTGGTCGACGTATGTTCAACTAATACAAAGGGATATGTAGTACACAAATATGTAAATAATAATAAGAAATTGCTAAGTAAAGCGGACAATTATTATAAAAATTATTATGATTTTCAACTGCGATTCTATTCTACTACTCGTTCATACGCTGGGAACTTCATTGAAAGGTCGATTGCAATGTTGAAATATATTTGTCGGTAATCGATAGAATGCCGATTCATGTAGAATTTAATTAACTTTTGGTGTTTATAAAAATATAAAGATTTGAGTTTCCAACATCAATTGCTCGAAGGCGCATTTTGTTTATAATTTCGGAGAAATTGAGTACAATAATTGCATGTCAAGGAACGGTATATAGTTTTAGTGTGGGATAAGGAAGGACTAGCTAAATTCCCGGATTTCCAATCATGCTAAATTAGTAAATGAAAGGTAAAAAAATAAAAGTGATCACGCCACTTCATAGTTACACTTGATGTGAGAAGTACGAACTCTTTAAAATTTACATGAGAATCATCTTAAAATGAGGAATAAGACGTTTGTCAATGTAAAGCAAACAGTGTACATTGCTTGTCAAGCAATACGTTGCAACCGCAAAAAGCAATTTTTTGTTGTTGACAGGTATGCGCGTTGCGCGGCGCTGATGGGCGACTAAAGAATATATTAGTACTATTGGACATAACGGGGACTGACCGTCATGCCTATTTACTATAATCATGCCTGGTAGCGTTATACCAGTGTACATTTGATTATTAAAGATATGTTATTTGCATTTAATCTCGAGTTTGCACCGTAGAAAGAAGCATTGAATCTCACATTAATTGCGATTACGATGTAACCTTAAATCTAAGGAATTCCTTACCTGAGAACTCAATATCACCATTTCTTGTTTTAATAAGAGTGTTTATAGTTTAATCAGTTGGAAGGTACCATAATTGATAATGTTCATGATTCTTCTTATGTGCCTTGCTGCATTTCAAGTCAAACACAAAACTATTTAACTTTAAAAACTGTCAATTAAAAGTTTCTTTGATTATACACTAGCATCTGAAATTCGTTTTATTCCCAACAATATCTAATATTTACTATCTGTATCTCTATATCTAAAGGGTAACAAGTTGAGCTGTAGTCGAAATAGTTTATGCTAGTAATTTGTATATATTTTTCTCTTTTATACGTTTGTACGTCTTATGACACTGTGACTATTACGCCCAAACCTGGCTGGCTGTTCTATAATCGTCCCCCGCGCCGTGGGACTGGGCAAATATTGTTTCAAAAGTCCATCTAACCTATCCAATGCACAAAATCTACAAAATCGCCATTTATCAACAAAGTGATTCGTATATGTTCGGTTCCATATTCTGTCGTTTAATTTACGTGGAATGTACAATATGTTTTACCTTTGTTCCGCATAACCTCCCGTTCACTTTTCAAATGGTTAGCTTATTTTCTAATGAAATGCTATTTGAGTTAATCCGTGTGTTGGATGATCGTTACTGTCATATGCATGCACGTTTATGTTTAAGCGCATACAAAGACATGGTTGCTAAGATTTACTGTACATTAGTTATATATAACTGCAAGACTGTACAGAGTGTGGTGCGTTTAAATTCTATTGCATCTACTGCAGTTGTGACATTCATGTTTAATTATTTCATCGACAATAAGCTGTGCGAATGGAGTTGGTATTTAAACGTTCATTTTTATTTTACTAAATCGATCTCGTACATATTCATTATAATCATTCATTAGTTATATAATCATGATTGCTTTATTCTTAGTACAAACAGATTTCAGAACAGTAGTAACAACAAAGTTTTCCTTAGCTTAATAGATCTCAACATAATGCAACATACCAATATCAGTATTAGTGAAGCTATTTAGTATGATCATGATCATATAGAATAAAAAGGTCACCACTACAGAAATAGTACATAAATTCCAATAAAATACTTTACTGAATACCTATGCCATAACGTTAATGACTTTTCTTTTTTTGCACCAGACATTTGCCAACTATTCGCATCAAATGCAAATCATGAAGGGACTTAGAAGGGTATGAAATAAAAGATATCAATGCATGTCAACAATATACTTCAGTAAGTACAAGTACAGTGAATGTAAAAGCTAGAAAAAGGCATATTACAAATAAATTATGTTGAAGCTTTACGTGAAAACAACGAAAGAAAATTATATAAACAATAACATGCAAACTTCGTTACAGTCAGGATTTAATACCCTGAATATCTAAATGTAGAAGTAACCAATGCAGCTTATTAATTTTCTGCTAAACGATGAAGACCGAATCATTCGTGCAGCTATCTACTATTCCACCAGACATCACCGGATAACTTAAATTGAGATATAATCTTCACAATAATAATACAAGCTAATTCAATGATCATTAGAACTAATTACTCAACAGTAACAAACTAATTAATTGCATTTTTAGATCATCTGTTAAATAGTACCACTATTTATTTGCAGATTCTTGATATAACAAATATTTTAAATATCCCTTCTGAGGAGACACGATGAAGACAAGGACGACATTTACCCTATCTAGATCACCATGATTAGATAAGAACATACTTAAATATATATAGCCAATACGTACATAAAAATTACTTCGTTTGTTAAATTATGTAACGGTTTACAGCTACATCAATTAAATTGTTATATTGCGTTTATTAATAATTATTAATTTAGATTTGATTTATCTATAAGTAAACCCATTCAGTGGTTGGGAGACTGTTATTGTGTTCCGTGATTCTAGCAATTTCTTCAGGAATCGCATGTGAAATCCAAAGTCGCCGGAAGTAATCATATTTTTCACTGCTCAAGGTCATCGGATTACCACGACGAAGACCCTGGTCTGTTTCTCCGTATTCATCAAGGTATGGAGGAAGCATGTGACATCCTAAGAAACAATCAGTTTTCAAGTTTAAAAATGTGAACTAGTTGTTGACTCGT
Organism: Callyntrura sp. NNG-2020; assembly: GCA_027744055.1. Lineage (NCBI taxonomy): Eukaryota > Metazoa > Arthropoda > Collembola > Entomobryomorpha > Paronellidae > Callyntrura > Callyntrura sp. NNG-2020. Next base: position 13,978 of record JAHZNE010006261.1, read on the forward strand.
AAATGTTAAACTATGTATGCCATGAAGCAAACTTGTACCTTTATTGCGCCCACTTAAGAGGAAAAGACGGCATTCTCGAATACGCAAGAAAATGCCGATGCCACCACCACAAAAGTAGGCATGATACGTACAAGCACCCATACTCTCTTTTTTAAGCTCCTGCTGACAGCAGTAACTCTGAAAACACACAAGAGATATTCATACATAATTGTAATGTAATAATGTAAATGAAATATTGATATTTCATTGATGAAGTACTCTAGTTAGTATTTACATAGATACCATTTGCATTTTCATATTAAAAATTACCTGGGAACAGAGAATTTCCCCACAAATTAGGCACATTGTTGGCATTCGGGAGTCATGCGGATCACACTTGACACATTTGAAAAGAGATACGGAGTTGATCAGGTCTGTATAATCGATTGGAAGGTCCACTAGCGGACGTAGCGTGCGAGGCAAGGATAATTTACACAGGTATTTGAGATTCGGATCGTTGCTTGACTCAGCCTCGATGGGATCCACAGCAGTTCGCATGGACGGGTGAACAGACCACCTTGGAAGACCAAAATTTAATATGATTTCCTATTTTTCGCATGGAATTCTCAAGCAAAATATCAAGTTGTTATTGTGTTACCTCATGGCCAACTCTGATATTTCAGTACAGTCAAAAAGCTCATACAAGGTTTTTGGTAAGTCCAAGTAACTAATAAGATCCCCGAAACTTGATTCTATCTTTTCTAACGCAGGTGGAGGAGAGATTCCCGTCATGGACTCATAAAACTTGGCACAGCACCGTAGAAACGGAATTCTATACGAAAACGAATAAATATTTTTAACTCAATAGAACAGGACAGAACAACAAGTAACTCCAACAAGTTAATGGACAGTGGAAAATTAATTCTTGAACAATTTTACAATTATTGGTACGCATTTGACAAAGATGGTCAAAATACCTTTCAGGTTCTAATCTCTTGCTTCAATTTTTCATGACATACTTGTCGCATGATCATAGAATTGTATGATTTTATGTATTAAATATGAAAACAACTTACGCTCTTTGGCTAACTTGCTCCCACACCTTATCACAGTCTAAATGTGCTCGGATAGAGCGGAAATCCTTCCTCATTGGATTATCTTCGGTAAGGTTCTCACGTGGTTTGTGCCACAAGTAAAATAGGAGGGACTTCAATGTTTCAGGTGTACTGAAGCCCGTTCTGATATCAGGCTCCATGTAAATGTCTGTTGGAAAACTACCCAAATGACAATCGCATTTATCGTCGTGGGGTCCGGTAAATTCAACTAAATTGTTCATCGACACAATTAGTTGATAGACGTGTATTGTGAATACAAGCCGGAGATTGTGATGATCTAGTACACTTCCGACTGGAGGTTGAATACTCATTCGCCCAGGGTTAGTTGCATCATCTTCATCTCTTTGACTGGTACTCTGGTTAGCGGTCTTGTAATTTTTGGAGTAAATTGTCACATCATACGTGTGGCATAGTGCGAACGGCATTAGGTAGGTAAGAAACACGAGGAGGCCAAACACATCTAGCTCCAGCATACATGGCTTATGAGGATCAGCATGCCAAATGGAAGCCAGTAACAGCAAAAATTCTGAACGGAGCACCTAAATGAACACCATAAATTACGTCATGACACCGAAACACCTATAGCATTTTCGAACTTCATGTTCTTCTTTAATGAATACTCACCCAACAGGTAGGGAAAAACTGAGAATCTACCGAAACGGAGCAAACTCTAGTTAAAAACTTCAGGCCCATAGATCTGCGAATTGGTACATTTTCACCAAAGAAGCTTATCTTTTGATCACGATGATAAGCTTCAGCTGCCATGATTGTGTACGCTAGACTATGCCACAGAGTACGATGAAGCTGATAAGTCATTCGATCAGGATCCTCTGGTGCCTTATCACGAGCTACCGTTTGTACTCTTTCCATAAAAGTCAAAAGTTTATCATAGAATTTGGCATGTAGCCAGTTGCTGGTTTCTTGATGTTCTGAGTATATGTGCCCATGAAATATTTCCAAGAGTCGTTCTCCTGGAAGGCCTCGACGATACAGGCGCTTGATAAGCTTACGAGTAAAAATCGAGTTCTGAAAGGGTCCCTCATCTGGAATCTCTTGATCCTCGCCTACTTCAGCAGGCTCATCGGAGTCGTATTCATACGGATGATTGTTATGGGTAAAGCGGTCCATGATATCCATGCCGCGGAGCCATACTCGGTAAGACAGGGAGTGACTCTCCATTTTATCAGAAGGTATTGCAACTGTGAAGTAGCCCACCCTAGGGGGAAAGCATGCTTTTGCACGATCGCTTAACTCTACTTGCGTAACATTCTCTTCCATTGGTTCCTTTTTAACAGGTGCTGGTAGGGGTGACACGGGTAAAGGAATATCCGTAATATCGGGACTTAAATCAGCCTTTTTTTGGACGGGAGGAGCTGACTGCTCGTTACTCGCTTCCATTTCTTCCCACTTGGATTCTTTTGCCTTCCCCTCAGCATAGTGAACAATGGGTTGGAGTATTTTAACAACGTACTCCTCAGTCAGTTTTGTAGTAATTGGGTAAAGCTTGTGAAGGGGTAGAGCCATTGGCAAAGCTGCATTGCAGATGCAATCACACATTGGACACAACCACTCCTGTTTGTCCACATCAAAACTTTGTGGATGCCTAAGACTTTGAAAGAATATACACTCTTGGAACACTTTTGCCACATGATGTCATGAATAATACACAAAAATTCTACGGTTCTGCTTATGTTTTATTACCGGTATGGGCGGCGTCTTTCCTTGTTGATAACGCCTTCAATGTGGGACGCCCAACATGCTTCATGCATAATGTGGCCACATGAGGAGACGTGAGGGGTAAGCAGTACATTTCTTCGAAACCAAACGTCAGGCTTCTCTAAGAATTCAAACGACTTATCCACTTCTTTGGCACGTAGATCATCTCGAGTTTCACAGAGGACGGAAGAGCGTTGTATAAACGCAGCCAAAACAAATCTCTTTGAATTAATACTGAGCGCATGCTCCTCCTTGCATAGAATGCATACGTAACTGATAATGACAATAAAATTTGCAACGTTAAATTTTACCACCTAAAAAAGCAAGCAGATACACAGCGACAACTATGGCATCACAACAATATGTCAAAAAAATATTACGTTTCGTCATCTTGTCGGAACGGCGTTTGATTGGGACCTAGAGCAATCGTTTTCAAGTGAACTGGTTCGGCCTCCTTCTCATCATACATGGTAAGATCCTCTGTATCATCATTCGCAAAGAGATCAGCATTGACAGCCATAAACTTTTGTTGTGCAGCTACCATATTTGCAAGAACTTTTGCTCTGGTTTCAGCTGCCATTCGGGCTCGTTTACGCTTCTCCTCCTTAAATAGATGACAATCAAATTTATATAAAATCCATTCACATTCTTAAAAACTGAAAAACATTTCGACTTCAGGATCACCTCTTCATTTGGCTGAACAACGACTTCCTGCTCGATTTGTTCTACCGGCAGAGTATCACTCCTCGGTCGTATTTTGCTTTTTTGCTTCCTAATCCACAAGATCATGTCGTGATGTTGAGCAAGATGAGCTTCTTTCAAGAGGCTATCTAACAGCTCAAAAATTTTCCATCGTTTGCAGGCCTCACAAAACTGGAAGAAATGCTCCTCTTCTTTTTCAGTTCTAGCAATCTCCTCGTTCAGTCCATGTCCGATGAGGTGAAGGGCCCTTCTCAAATGTGAGTCATTAAAAGTCTTTGTTTTCTTAATTGAGCGCTGAAGCACGAGTGCAAGCATCTGCAGAAGAACGTCGGATTTAAGCATATTTACAACCAGGTTGAAAGTTGATGTAAATGGAGGCAGACTAGGAGGTGGAAAAAATTCAGGCTCCTTTGCAGTCTTCGTCCTTTCTCTTTGCTTTTCCTCTGCACGAGACATTTCTTCCCGAGTATAGTGATAATGATGCCAATCATATTCCTTGTAGAATTCTAGAGTATGGTGAAGTTATAAATTAGTCGTACATAAAATATGCAATGTGCCAAATCTCTAATTTATCGCCAAGAATGAATCTAATTAGTATTATTACCCGGCTTCAGGTCGTAAACAAATCCATGACCTGCATTACTCGACTTTTTAAATACTGCAACGTCTTCTATCACTGCCTCCAAACCTGTTTCATTGTTCACATTTTCAACAAGTCCCTTGCAAAGAGCAGAGTGAGTCATTTGCTCGATACAAAGTAACTGAATGATTTCCTTTTTGATGCAGTCGTTCTTTGTGACCTGTCCAACTCCAGGTACATAACGTGCCGAAAATATATTTATTACGAGACCAAGAAACTCTCCCAGATTGGTACTTATATGCTTATAGAGGTCATCTTCAACATTTCCAAGGTACTGTTGGAGGCATAGAAAATAATAAACGTATGAAAACGTGTGCACAAAATGCTCCTTTCAGAGTATTACAATAATAAGCGTGACAAAGTACCCGATCGTAAAATGTTTGGTCGGACCACTGGAATAAGTGACGTAGCAATTAGCAGCATGATTAGCAAATTCCTTGCTAGCGGTCCGACTCGCTTGATTGTTATACTCCTTGGCGAGCTCTCGCAAGCAGTATCTGTGGAAGACGGAAGTGGAAGTTAAGCATTCGTTATATTTACAAACAAGGTGCTCATAAGAAATGAAAACGTTTACAATTAGTTAGTATTAACGCAACTGACGGTAAATCATCTTACCGAAAAGCTCGAATAAAAATATTTTTATTCGTTGCAAGCCATTCCAACGATAGGGTCAGAACAGGCTGCAGTTTGATCTGCAAATTAAATGCAGACTCCCATTCGGGTTCATACTCCATGTGATTGCCTGTTTGCCTAGTCACAGCATCCATTTCCTTTGAAAAGAGAAAATTGTCGAGAAAAAAAAACAATAATTAAGTTTACAGTGACCACTATTTAAATGTATCTGTATCTTCCACCTAAACAAGAGGCACTAGAGATATAGGTTTGTTTTTTTAAGCCGAATCATTTGAAGAGTCAATTTTGTTTTGTACGTTAAACCCTGCACGTTATGCATAATAATTTTAGAAAAATACACGACTCTCTTGTACTTAAGATTTCAATTCAAACCTGCATGGCGCATAATAACTGCAGAAAATAGTCCATCCCACGATTAAAGTTTTTAATGAGGCCATCAGTCCAATTCGTTGGTGGTATAGTTAGTATGTATCTAAGATCTATGACGACAAAATTAGTACGTTTTAGCATTGTTCCATTTCCTCCACGGTCGAATTCCAGTTTTCGGTCTTAAAAGGTAACAAATTGAATTACAAATATATTTCGAAACAAATAGAATATGGGACAAACCTTCAACGGCATCTCCTTGTAAGGAGAAAAGCCTGAGTGTCAGGATTTCTATAATGGACATACCGCTGTTCAGCTTCTGCTCACACTCAGACATGAGCGTCCTCATGATTGTAAAAATTACATCATGACTTTCAATCAGGTAATGTGCTATGGTTGGTACAGTAAAAATCTGTACAGATAAACTTGTTATTGAATACGGATGATCGTGGTCATCTGTAATAAAGTCTTTCATCATATCGGCATAATTTTTTGCAAACAGCTGAATAATGATAACGTGATGATGAAATGGTGACCAAATGGATGACCGAGGTATGCAAAAATCAAGAAAACATTACAAATACAAAGTAGAGATGTAATCGAAAAATGTAAACGTGACAAAAACCATCAACCCACTGTATTATTACAAGCAAAGCCAAAATCTCACAGGAAAAAAACACAAATGTACAAAAAAGAGCAGGTAAGCAAGAAAAGCAGATATAAAGAAAGAAATTGCTTACAGTGGCAAATCTTTTTTTAAGATGGTAATCTTTTAACAGTCCGGCGATGAGCACATGGTGCCAGGTTGATCGCGCAGACTTCCATAATTTGGTGTCGTTTAGCATGACACCTTCCAACATGATGCGTTCGGTTGTTTCATCCTTTGCAAAAACAGCAATATCATAGTTGTATTTATGTTTATCCGGAAATGCTCTTTCTGCTGGAAAGAGCACATGAACGTAAGTGCTTTTCCTAAGGCTAACCTTAAGTTCTTCGACTAGAGAAGCTAACAAATCACGGAAAGCACCGCTTTTCTCTAGGATACGTTCGATCCATTCGAGAACTTTCAACGAAAATATTTGATGCGCGACAACATGTGATTGCATAACCACAACCCTTAAAGGTTTGGCCCCATTACGAGATGTATATCGTTCGATCACTTGTTTTGCTTGGTAACATTGCTGTAAAAATAAACTAAAGGTTTAGAGTGTATTCACCTAAAACCCAGAAGCTAAGCAACACACACACAGAAGCGATAAATGACCATGTGCGATAAGAGGAAAAAATTTGACCCCCAATTTTTTTCATTAATATTAAAGAGCAATTAAAAATACACATTTTGGAGTTCGAGAGACTTCATAACTCAAAGTGGATCCAAAGTTACAGGAGATTCAATATTTGAAGGTCCATATATCAACATTTTATCCATGCTGCAGTGAATGGCTAATTTGGGAGTCGGGTCCTTAATCGATTTGAATATCATTTTAGAAAGCCCAAAAAATGGGCATGTTTTGGTGAAAGAATGGCCATGGTATCCCCCCCTGAAAATTTTGAGTGACCAGCGGTCCCGAATTACAGTGATTCAAATGGCAATATTGAATCTCCTGTGCCTGTAAGTGTAACTATGGATCCACTACAAGTTATGAAGTCGCTCGAGCGTCAAAATGTGTATTTTTAAATGCTCTTTAATATTGGTGACAAAAATTGGGGGTCAAATTTTTCCTTTTATCGCACAAGGTCATTTGATGGTAAGCAAGCATGCCAATATAAAATGATTAAAGGAAAATGCACCTGAAACTGGTCAATTTTAACCACACAGCGACCCTCACGATCAATCATTGTCGCGTAATCAACAGCGTCGCGCTGTGTACACTCTAGTGCTCTTTGCAACGTAGAAATAACCGTGTCGAAAGTATGAGTTTCATCATTATACAAAACTGTACAATAGAGGTCTTCGTCGACAAAAGCTTTGATTGCCTCTGGAATACCGTTAGGCATGAAAAATGTGTCCTCGCTAAAAGCAAGTTCTTGGGGGACGCTTAAGGTCATATCAAAAGTGAGTAACTTATATGCGTATTGTAGGAGGACTTTCAAGAGAAACCTAGCACGGTTCTTCAAATCAGTTGGCATAATACGGTCATCCCTCCCTTCTTGTACCACGGGTTGATGGAGCGTGCAATACTTGTCAGACTTCCATGCCTCCTCATCGCCACAATCACAGTAGCCGCCACCACTGGAAGTGGAGATCTTGTAGCTAAACAAAATGCACAAAAAGAAAAAAGGGTGAAGCCAAGAATTACCTTAATTTTTATGCATTCATCGCACAACAAAGAATAGCCTTAACACTTCTTCAGACGAAATTTACGCTTTATCAACGTATTTCCGTAATATTTCTACATCATAAAATATGTTTTTCCTATTTAAACGCGCTGACGTAAAAACAATTACAAGTAAAAATTTACTGACATTGAGTACGTTGCTAAGATCCGTCATTATGTATCTAAAATTTTGATCATCAACTACAAAAGTTCCCTGAGCATATGAAGAGCCTGGCATAATCATGAATTAAATATTTGAGTGCTTAATACTTTAATACTATTGTGCATGAAAACTTTAATTATGCAATTTCTATCCAGCTGGCTGCACCTTAACCAATGGTTGATCCGTGAATCAGTCTCCATCGAACACTCTTTTCGTAGGGAACAAATTTCGATATTTTGTAATCGCCAGTGTTGCTTCCAAAGCTCAATACTTCCATATATTACGCATCAGAAATGAATAGGTATATGGGACGAGTCATTCAAAAGTTACGACATAGATCTCTGTAGTTATACAAATTTACGAGCGACTCTAACACTGCACACTGCACTGTCAGAAATGAAGTACACATACTAATAGCTGTAGCTCTCTTTTGTGGACACATGCCTCTGCCCGCTGCCACAGAACACTTGGTCGGCTCAAATATGTTCACTGTTATATTGTTTTTCCATGAAATACTAGTAATGAGAGCAATAAGAAGTAGCCAGTCATCAGTATTTGATACTTTTGCATTCATAATTGCAACAATATAAATGAAAGTCACTAATGTTCAAAAACTGTCTAGGTCCTTACAATTTTTTGTAGACTACAACTATCTGTACAAGATGTACAACAAAGAGCGCTATCAAATGCTACGAGGATACCGAAAAATGATACTGATCGTGAGTAAAATTTACCTACGTTAAGATAAGGAACATTGCACCATTGCAGTAGCTTTGTAGTTACTAAACAATTAGGGTAGCAGGAGCGTGTTTTTGTAATTATTTTTTGAAAATGAGCCAGTTCTAAAAATTTGTTCTCTTTCTTTATCATTAGGTAATGAGCAGATTCATACACATACCATAAGTTGTGATAGGACAACTTTTGCGTTTGCAATATAAATTAATAGATGTTTATATTTATCATCAGGAAGTCTTTATCAACTCAGATAGCAGTAACACGAAACCCTACCACACAAACACACATAAAGAGTAATTCACTGACTGAAGTATTTGCGTCATTGGAAGCCAAACAGTACCAATGCAACTTGTGTATATTGCAAAATTCCAAGAACAGCAACTAGAAGCAATTTTTTGTTCTTGATTGACCTGTTGATGCTATTACCACAGTAAAAGTTTACTTGCAATGTTAATACGTTATGGAGCATTTTGCAACATTTCATGACCAATCGTTTGAGATTTATACAAAATAAAAAAACGGTGTAATCCACCTTCGTGAGAAACTACGGAGAGCATATCACAC